>SNQN01005975.1:0-11521 GCA_008642245.1 Bassia scoparia
CCACTAAAACTCCGTAGTGCTTGAAAATAAGTCCCGAAATCACTCCAAATCAATGGAAGCAACCTAAAWTTTACTCAAACACTAAACAAACAACATTWGTAGCAAAGAGGGCCTTAARAAGGCCAAAAACCATTCAATATAGCAAGAGAATGAGGGAAAAACCATATATCAATACAATACATCACAAACCAAATCCATATATCCTCCACATAGCCTTAGGAGGAGGTATCTAGCGACCTTTATGAAATTTATCGATTTCATTATAAGGCTCTTGATCCTTTGTGCTAGATATATTAAAGGCAACTATATCATGTCATTTATACTTGTAAATGTACTTAATAGCCTCAATGGTAACACATATTTCGACATTTATATGACAATTGCATATATTGATCAAATTGGTGGCTCATTGATGTAGGGATTTTATATCCCGTTTTAGAGTCTTTTTTCTTATTTATTCTCGTTGTTTTGAGTCATTTTCATTTCAATTTGAGTCYGTGTCCTCGATTTCTACTYCTAACCTTCTAACGGCCGCTTTTAGTGTTTATGCCRCATTTTCCTCTCTTTTTGGTGTGATTTTCAAGTGTTCTTTGATCCCCCGTGATTCGGAGATGTTCGGGCACATTTCGAACCYACCTTGGTCATGTTTTGAAACATTTTGGAGACCTTGGGAGGCTTTAGGCAACTTCAACTGAGCATAACTTTCAGCACGATGATCATTTTGAGGAGATTTTACTTGGATATGAAAGCTTGTTCCGTTAGCTTCGCAGCGATATATTACATGCCYAGATCGGACGAGCAGAGTGAGAGTTATGATGTTTCGAAGGGTTGTTGTGCACTGAGTAGCGGCCTAGTACTGACCGCTACTTGACCATTTCGACTTGTCTTGTGATTTCCTCCTAGTAGCTCCCTGTAGCGCCTAGTAGCGGCCTCTGTTTTCCCGCTACTTTGTCCTTCTGATGTTCCTGTTCTGTTTGCAAAGTAGCGGGTGACCCTGCTCGATATGCCCGTACTGTCGCCTGGATTTATTTTCCGGGTTTTAGTTTATTTCTTTTGGGTTTTCTTTTTTGGGGGATTGGTTTTTATGTTTTTGTTTTCTTTTCCACTTGAGTTTTACATTCGAATTTACACTTCTCTCACTCTTAACTCTTAGCTTAGAGTTTTCTCTCTCATCTCTTACTGTAGTATTAGCTTAGTTTTGGCACTATTTCATTGATCTTCTTCAACTTTCTCTTGCAAATATGAAGCTTTGTACTTGGATTCTTCAACTCTTCTTTTATATTCAAGCTCTAGTAACTTCTTTTTCTATCTCTTGCACTTATCTATTTAAATTTCATTAAGTAATTCATGATTGTAATTTCTAGGGTTTTATTGATTTGTTTAGTTTTACTTGAAGTTTTAGATCTTGCTTAAAGTAGTGTTGATTATGTTTGTTTTAGGTTTTTAAGCCATGTGTGGTAGTTAATTTCTCAGGGTTTGGTGAAACCAAATTTGTCATGGATTGCTAATTACTGTGGGGTTTTTGTTCTTGTTGGAGTAAATTTAGCCTTGTTGAAGGGGTTTTCATGCTAGTTCTTTGTGATTGATCACCAAAGTACTTATTATTTAGTTCCCTTAATGAAGGATCAGAGAGATGAAGTTAGGTAGTAGGCCCCTTGGACTTGCTTGACTAAAAGACCATGAGAATAGGAATTTCTAGTCAACGGAACATTGTTTGTCACCATGATTTTGGTTTTCAAGCTTGGTTTGTGTATTGTAACCATGAAAATAGGTTGTAATCCATGAAGTAGGCAAATCCTTTCTAGCTTTGAGAGAGTAGTTAGGTGCCTAGGTGAGTTCCATAGTTGATCCTAACTTGAGTCGATTCCCCCTTGTTTGTGTGCAATTCATTGATGAATTTGACGGTGTAGCCATTGCCCTAGACTTTTTTATCCAAGTTTCTATGTTCAAACTTAATTCTAGTTGCAATTCCTAATTTAGTGACAACACATTCTCAAAAGCACTAGTTTGACTTAGCTTATTTAAACATTGACTTTCAGTGGTTGATTCAACGTCTCTCTGGGTTCGACCCTTTCTTGCCGCTTGCTACTAGTTAGTGAGACACGAGTTAGGTTTTATTATTTGATAGGTTGGCGAGGCTCTATACTCATTTCGGTTAATTTCGTGCTCAATGTCAGTGAGCCACGTTAGTTACACCTAGTTTTAGCTTTAAGCTAGGAAGGGGGAGAATGAATTCCTCCCCAATTAACCCAAATATTTGTTCATTGTTGTATAATTTGATTACAACATATGTCGAAGAATGATTTTGTGTGTATACTAAGTAGAGCAAGCAAAGTAACATCTTTCATTGGTACGTCTTGGGTATCTCGACTTTGTGATGGAATTTCAATATTACTGTACTTATGAGGAAGAATGTTGGAACCTCTGGAAGCCATTGGATAGACAATACAACTTGAGCAGAGACAATAAAATGAAAAAAAACAAAGTGATGATTGAACAGAAAAAGCAGGACAAAGATGATATGAATGAAGTTAACACCAACTTAACGATATATGGAACCATTCACGTGACGATCGATAATTAGTAACTATAAACTTAGGCCTAAATTGTTCTTGAACTAAGAAACAATAATTAGTGCTAATGATGAACTAAAGAAATGGCATGAACGAGAGCTTTTGAAGCAAAGCTTGAAGTTCACCAAAATGGAATTAAACTTATGTGTTAGTTGATGACTGTGTGAGAATTAATTCCAAATTTAATAGTATTTTTTGGAAAAAAAATGATGGTACCAAATGGAATTGGCAAAACCACCCCGACAAGAACGGATAGACCCGACTGAACTCGAATTTGAAAAGTAGAATTCAATATCCATTTTTGACGGAAACACATTTTCTATCCAAAATTTTATTAATATATTGACCTAATACCGAAGTGCTATTGAGCGTTCGATTGTTTTGACAGGTCTAACAACCGAGTGTACAAAATGAAATTTCTCCAATTAAATTTAATCAAACGGAAGAAAATTCGATTATTATTCCAAACACAATATTCTATTATTCTGTTGTTAAAAAAAAAAAAGGCGCAAATTATCAAAAATTGTCACTGGTAAAGCGCACGTTAGCAAACTGCGAAAGAGAAGAATGCTTTCCTCATCCACCGTCTCCTCTTCCCTTTCTCTCTCCTTTTATCATACACACAGAAAGGACTCCCTCACTTCACTTTCCTCTCTCCTCGTTTTATCCCCTTTTCTAGGGTTTTATCGATTCTAGGGTTTCGCACTTCAATTCTTTTCTCAATTTCAAATTTCATCAATGGTGAATTCGTGCTTCCATTGCTGCTCGTAGTACCTTACTTTTCTTTCGTGTCTGAAGTTCTTACGCATGGACCGCAATTCGCAGTTGTCGTTCGCTAATCTCTTCAATCTTGAGGTTGTTTGTGATTTTGGGATTTGTGGTTTCATTTTTAGTTGTGGTGGTTGAATTTGTTGTTGGAATGAGTTTTTGATTGTGTGATGATTGATTGGTGTGGAGAATTCAGGTTTTTTTTGGTTTAATTGCATTGTTGTAGGCTTAATTGTTGTTTTTTTCCATGGAAATTTACGGTTGAGTTTTGTGGTTGTGGTGTAGTCTTTGGTGAATTTTCGACTGCCGCATCCGGATGATGATTCGGATTACTATGGGAGTAGCAGTCAGGATGACAGCAGAGGTAGCCAAGGTGCATTGCTTATTCAAAATTCGACTCTGTAGTAGTTTTATCTAATTACATGTGAACTCATTTTGATGGTATTGTTCATGTGTTTATATTAATTAATAGGCACCATTCCTTACTGTTTACTACATTATACAGGAATTACATCACAAGAGCTTTCCTGCATTTGGGGGGGTGGGGTGGGGTGGGGGTGGTGTTGCATAGGAAGCATGCATTTGTCACACTCTTAGGCAATGCTACGCCTCGTGTACTGTTGTTTAAGTATTAGTCTATTAGATGTAACCAATATTTCTGCGATGGAATTACTTGGGACGGGAGGATGGGAGATGTGAGGGAGGTTATAGAATGAATTTTTAGGATTTGGGTAGATGATGAGAGCTATGTAACTGGTTTTGGAGGAATTAGTCTTGGTTTTCTCTTTTGTGATTTTGAAGTTGTTGCCTCTGATATGCTTGGAAGAGTAGTGGTTTTGTCATGACACCTTTGTGGAATATTTCAGGAATGCATTATGTACATTGTTGTGGATGACTTTCCGGAATTATCACTTTTGGTTCATGTTAGCCGACCCCACGTATGGGATTAAGCCTCTGATTGATTGGTTGATTGATTTTGTTGATTGTTCCTTTGCGATAAGAAGCCTATAAATCTCTGTATGTGGTGGGGCTTCAGGGTTCTTGGGTATTATGTTACAACAGTTTTAAGGCACTTGGCTTATGGTTGAGGAATTTTTTCCTCGTGCTTTGCTAAACACGAGTGAAGGCTGACATAGATTTGTAGACACACATTAATATAACTGAACTTGTATTATGATGGATACTTGCTCGGGCTCCTTTTTGTGTGTAAATTCGGTTGATACTACATTATATGAGTGGACAGGTTGTTCTACTATTCGTGGCCTACTCTTATTCACTCCCTGTTTAAAGTTATTCATAAAATAATTAGATGATGGCCTAACCTATCTTCTTCATTTGGATTATGATTTATGATAGGAGTGTTAGGTGGCCATAGCAATGGGGTCATCTCCGAGAGGGAAGTAAAGAGGAGGAAGAGGAGTAGGAACAGTGATGAYGAGTTAGAAAACGACTACTATAAGACTCCCATTACAGAGGAGCATTATCGATCTATGTTAGGTGAACATCTTCAGAAGTACAAGAGGAGGCTTAAAGATACTTCTCTGAGTCCAGCTCCTGCTCGGAGTCCTATCTCTATTCCTAAAGGTAGCGCAGTTTTGTCTGTGGCTCCCAAAACTCGGAAATTTAGAAATGATTCCCAAGGTGGATTGCATGAAGTGGAGAAAACTCCAGAATATTCCTGCCGCTCTGTTCCTCAAAATTTTGGATACCCATTTGATACAGACTTTGCACATAGATAYGCCAATGACAGGTATCGGGTTTCTTGATATATATATACATACACACACACTAGCATTTTGTGCACACGATGTGTTCACGAGTATATATTAGAATRCATGAGAATGAATATTAAGAAATTCATTGCTAATGTTTAATATCTTAGTAGACAAAAAATTATGCTTTTGAGTGTTTTAAGATGGGGGAGAAAATTGTATGCCTTTTATACAATGGAGTGTAGAAATTATTTATTTAATATTCTTATTATAATTAGTGTCCAGATTCATTGTGTTTTGATTATTTGTCGTATAAATGGTAATGACTTAATTTTTCATCCTTTATTAAAAATAATGTCAATTAATATTATTGATATTTTGGTTTCTAATTGTAATTTTGACAAATTAATGACAAACTTTCCAAAGTTTAAATTGTAAACACTTATACAAAATCAAAAGATATGAATACTTAGTAAGGGTAATTTAGTAAAATTATGTGGACACCATATGAATGTCAATTCTACACTCATTCACTTTATTTTTACAATTCAATTAGTAAGGGTGTTTTAGTATTTTTGGGTGGACACCGTCACCACTCACCACCGCCACTACTTYCCCCTTCCCTTATTGGTATAATTTCATTTTGAATTTTTCTGATGTTGCGAAGCTTGCATCGCAGAATGACTSAGGAACCTGGGTTTTTGGATATTGGGGAGGGTATCACATACCGAATCCCACCAACTTATGATAAGTTGGCAGCAACATTGAACTTACCGAGCTTGTCAGATATCAAAGTAGATGAGTATTATTTGGAGGGTTCCCTGGATTTGGGTTCTCTAGCTAGAATGATGGCAGCTGATAGGAATTTCGGGCGCAGAGCCAGAGGTGGCATGGGGGAGGCAATGCCTAACTATGACACACTTCAAGCAAAGCTAAAGTCTGCRGCTTCTAACAATCAGGCTCAGAAGTTCAATCTGAAAGTGACTGAAGAAGGGTTGACCCCAATTCCTGAAGGGGCAGCTGGAAAGATACCGAGGTTAATATTGACAGATGGGGGTCAGCTGCAAATTTTCTTTGTGAAGGTGTTGGAGAAAGGTGACACCTATGAAGTAAGTTTATTGTCTCAATCATGTGACTAAATTTCATTTCTCGGCTCTTTTCTTGTGGGAAACATAATCTGGGCTTCTTGGGGAATGGATGGAAGAATTGTTTTAAGTTTTGATAATTTTATTAAATATTTTGATTGGCAGATTATTGAAAGGAGTTTGCCAAAAAAGCAAAAGGCAAAGAAAGATCCTTCTGCTATTGAAAGAGAGGAAAGGGAAAAGTTTGGGAAAATCTGGGTGAATATTTCTCGGCGAGAGATACCGAAGCATCATCGGATTTTCATAAATAACCACCGCAAACAGGTTACGGATGCAAAGAGGGCTGCAGAACTCTGTCAAAGAGAAGTATGATTTTGTCTGGATTCTTTCCGTTTCACTGTTTTGGCAATGTTGTTATCGCTTTCTTGAAGAACTAGGTAGTGGTTAAAGTCACAGATGCTTCTGTAACAGGTTAAAATGAAGGTTAGTAGATCACTCCGATTGATGAAGGGTGCTCCTACTAGAACAAGGAAGTTGGCTAGAGACATGCTGGTGTACTGGAAAAGATTGGAAAAAGAGAGGGTACTCTATTCTTCTTCTTCTTCTTTATTTTAGTCTTTAGATTTAGTATATTTTTTAATAGATATGCTGAGTTTTGATGCATATATCGTTTGCACTTTCCTTTTCAAGTCCGAGTTCCCCAACATGCACTTACATCTTTCATCCGCTTTCCTCCATACCTAATGATTATTTTAAATGCATCTGAATATTTTGCAACAATTGTTAGTGTTGGCTTTAGGTCCATAAGCCTAGAACTTCTTTAAGTTCTTAACAGTAAAAATACACTATAGCTCAGTATCAGTTTTCAACAATACGTTAAATCTTGTAAAATCATACAATTTTTTAATGTATATGTCGTGTCCCTGTATTCGAGAACAAAAGTTCGAACAGTGCCCCGTATCCCAAGTTTTTATAAAGACGGACACTCAGATCCGACCCCTCGTCTGGATACTAGATCCCGAATCCATGTAAGATAGTTGTATTGGTACCACATTGCATAGAGATATAATGTCGTTATCTATTATGTCATGTTAATCAAAGAGTCATCTTCTTTTTAAATCATGACGCTGTCCATCACAGGCAGAAGTAAGAAGAGGGAAGAAAAAGAAGCTGCAGAAGCTTTGAAGCGAGAGCGGGAGCTTGAAGAAGCAAGGCGACAGCAGAAAAGGCTTGACTTTCTTTTGTCACAAACCGAACTTTTCAGTCATTTCATGCAGAATAATCAGATGCACGCCCATCTGAGGTGTGCTGGTGATGAAATGACAACCAATGAAGAAACCGAAGAAGAAAAGATTGGAGAAGAAGATTTGGAAGATGCTGAGTTAAAGAAAGAAGCTCTGAGGGCTGCTCAAGATGCTGTCTCTAAGCAGAAAAAAATGACTAGTGCCTTTGATGATGAATGCATGAAATTGCGGCAATCAGCCGATAGTGAAGTTCCTGGGGAAGATGCCTCAGCTACTGGATCTAGCAATATCGATCTACTTAATCCGTGAGTGTTTTGTAATTATCTTTTTTTCCCCTTTGATTTAGAATACAGCATTTAACTTTATTGTGTTCCGSTTTAATAATTACCGCTTCAGATCAACTATGCCGGTCACTTCAACGGTGCAAACACCAGAATTATTTAAAGGATCCTTGAAAGAATATCAGCTGAAAGGCCTTCAATGGCTTGTTAATTGCTATGAACAGGTGCTCATTTGCTCTCTTTCTCTCCACCTTTTCTTGTGTCAGTATGCTGTGAATGTTGAACTTATGTACCTTATCTGAATGTCAGGGTCTAAATGGAATTCTTGCTGATGAGATGGGATTGGGGAAGACAATTCAGGCTATGGCGTTCTTGGCTCATTTGGCTGAGGTAATTGGTAATACTTGCTCRGCCTTAGTAAGATTGTCCACTTTGAGTTTTATAACTCAGCTTTGCTGGTAAAAACTTTTCCTTAGTGGACTATCTTGGTGGGACAGTGAATGTTCATATAATTATATATTATATGTAATAATGAAGCATGAGGATTGCTTTACTCTGTTTSCTGTACAGGATAAAAATATATGGGGTCCGTTCCTGGTTGTTGCTCCATCTTCCGTCTTGAATAACTGGGCTGATGAAATTAATAGATTTTGCCCTGATTTGAAGAGTCTTCCTTACTGGGGCGGACAGGGTGAACGMCAGGTTCTTCGGAAGAATATTAACCCGAAACGACTTTATCGTAGGTAATTATCAGATCCTTGTTGAAATCTTTGGTAATTATGGTATGTATTCATAGTAGCTCAGCAAGCTTGATGAAGTTGAGACAAGCTTTCATGTTGTCCATTGTTTCTTAGTTCTTACTGCTGCAATGACCAGAAGGATTGTACATGTTGATTGGCTGAAGTGTTCAAGTAYWTTGAATTAGTAATTATTTGATCAATGTTTTTAATTTTACATTGAATCACAAATATGTAWCATTGTCTCAATCCTTGTTCACTTGTGTGTGCTTCTGATATAAGCTAATTTACAACTTTGTTTACATCTCAATTATTATGTTTAATTACAAATACATGATTATAGGTTGGACCTAGCCAACTTTTGAGGTTTCCGTACATTTTTTGTCTAATTGGATGTGACCAAACAAGGGTGGGATAAGGTATGGTGTGTGACATAAAAGAAGAGTCCTAACTCACCAGTATCACAGCTCGGGCCTTGCATCCTGAATTTCTTTTGGTGCTCAGTTTTCTGTCTTATCATCCCTTTTGAGCTCCCGGTATAAATGGCATATGAGCTTGGAACTGGAACTTGGTAATTGTTTCGTGATCTTATGTAGTGTAGGTAAAATTTGGAGCTAGAGATCATGTGCAATATAAATAAGTTTACCTTGAAATCATGACACAACAAATAGCTTGCCTTGTATTGTGTGTTGTTATGCATTCATTTCTCGATATCTTATGAGGAWTTATTGACTGCCTTATTGTTAGGGATGCTGGATTTCATATACTTATCACGAGCTACCAGTTATTGGTTACTGATGAGAAGTACTTGAAGCGTGTCAAATGGCAGTACATGGTCCTAGATGAAGCTCAGGCAATAAAGAGCGCAGCCAGGTTTCCCCCTCGTTTTTGTTTTTAAAAATGACAAATTATATGTTCATTGCCAATTTTATCCTTTGAGAATCAGTCTCTTCTTTTATTTTCTATTTTAAATGTAAGTAATTTTTTTTTTTCCTAGTGCAGACTTCATTAACAAATATGATGGAACAGTGATCTCCAAGTTTAATATTCATATAATTGTTTCATTACAATAATTACATTTTCTTTGGGTTTGCAGTATAAGATGGAAGACCCTTCTCAGTTTTAATTGTCGAAATCGTTTGCTTTTGACTGGCACACCTATACAGAATAACATGGCTGAATTATGGGCTCTTCTACACTTCATTATGCCCACTCTTTTTGACAGCCATGAGCAATTTAATGAGTGGTTTTCCAAAGGGTACAAATCTTTATCATAGGTCTTGGGTTGAAAATTTTAGGAGAATCTGTGTAATAAACCATGATCACACTTTCATGGGTGCTTATGTGCAGGATAGAGAGTCACGCTGAACATGGAGGCACCTTAAATGAACACCAACTGAATCGATTGGTGAGTATGCTTGCTTAGTCGGTAAATCCGAGTGTAGTTCTTCTGAGCATTATACATTATTTGAATTATTAATTGCAAGTTGCAGGCAAGAAAAACAGTATATTTGCAAAGCCTTTGAAGGATGAGTATTCGTCATCTATTTCAAACAAGTACTTATTGGTTGAATAAAATAAAAATGGGGGATGTTGATTTTTCATTAATTTGGAGGATGTTGGGTGGGTTTGGTTGACAAAACAAAGTGAAAATGTAGTCTGCTCAAAAGTTTCACCAATTAATTGGAATTTGATCTGGGATTCAATTCCTATGGAAATTTATTTCCCATGTCTACCAAACAAACACTTGGTTTTTGCACTTTTTTTTTTTTTCACATATGCTTTTTAGTCCCACATTCTTCCTTGATTCATTTCTTTTCTTTTGTTACAGCATGCAGTGCTGAAACCTTTTATGTTGCGCCGGGTCAAGAAAGATGTTGTAACGGAGTTGACTGGAAAGACAGAAATAACTGTGCACTGCAAATTGAGTTCCCGGCAACAAGCTTTCTATCAAGCTATTAAGAATAAGATATCACTGGCTGAGTTATTTGATAACAGTCGTGGGCATTTTAGTGAAAAGAAGATTCTTAATTTGATGAATATTGTTATCCAGTTGAGGAAGGTATTTTACATGGGCTTCAYCTCTGTGTCTGACTTTGTTTGCCATACTGTAGTAACTATCGATATCAGCTCCTGTGAATTTGCATAATTCTAATGTTCCTTTAATTAACAGGTCTGCAATCATCCTGAATTATTTGAAAGGAATGAAGGTAGTTCATACCTCTACTTTGGTGAGGTTCCAAATTCGCTTCTGCCTCCCCCATTTGGGGAATTGGAGGATGTATCATATGCTGGTGGCCGAAATCCTATAACTTACCAGGTACTGCTTCCCCTGTCATGTAGTTATGTATTGTATCATTGTCTAAGTTTTATAGTGATGGGATCTTCTTATCATTTGTTGTCTTTCGCTGTTCTGTTCTGTTATGTTAATTGTATGAGAAATCCTGCTYGGGCGTGTATTGTTTTTTCTGATTCCAGAATTTTGTTGTTATTCTTTTTGGGAGTTTTGAATTCTAACCGCTTTCTTTTATTCTTAAAAAATAAAATAGAATACATTGTGACTGCATTTAGTCTGAAATTTCTTTCTGATGTGATGATTAGTGAGCTAACTCGTTACTTTCTACTTTTCTTCTTCTTGCTGTCTAGTCACTTTGTAGAATGTCAAATCTGTTGATTTAAATAAAAGATGCTGATGAGATATATCACTAAAAGGCTGGGAAAAAAAAAAAAAAAAGTTTTTTATTTTTTTAACCTATCCCCCCCTCCCAAAACAATCTGAGCCAATACAGTAAAAACAAAACTTGCAATATAACTGTACACACAAATTATAATTAGGCAGATCAGAGCATTAGCTTGACACCTCATCCATTCAATGTCAACAGATAACAGAGAATCCAAGACCTAACAGAAACAAACTAAGATATATGCTAGGATAATTAGCAGTGGTAAATATTCTATAGTGTACAATAATTGCTATAAGTAAAGGTCATGAGAAAACATTGATCTTGTAATCCACCCATTAATTCACTGAAGACACAAAATCAACTACGAGATCCAGACCTAACAGATAAAACTAAGAGTAATACTAAAATAATTAGACAGTTTCAATCTTCTATAAAGG
>SNQN01005975.1:30539-41269 GCA_008642245.1 Bassia scoparia
GCTATCCGTGCATTCACGGGCCAATATAGTTTTTCTATTAAAAGCATGGATATTTTTAAATCCTTACGTGTAAAGTATCATGGAATATTAACAAATTGGGGAGAAATCACATTTTGTACCATACTATCATTATATTCAAATTTGTTAATTGTTGTAGATCCAACATTCGAATTTATCTTAAAACGTGTTATAGAGAACATCTGTAACAAAAGACATTTTTAAGGTTTAAATGTCCATGGTTAGTACTAAAAGTTATCACAGAGTTAAAGACCTTAGAGGCTCAGACTTATGACAAATTGACAATGAGCATGGGACACAAGGGAAGTGATTTTTGGCACTCCCAAATAATTACGCACTCCGTTATACAAGTAATTTCAAGAAAAACAAGTACGTAATTAATTTTTAGAGTGCCAAAATCATTCCGTGGCCAGTGACACAAGAATATACTTGGTAACTTGGTATACTATCCAGCTTTTTTACTCTTTTCAAAGTTACGAATCCAATCTCACTCAAGCTATTAATTAATAAAAATGTGGATTTTTCCCCTTATCCTATCACAAGGTTTTGAGAGAATAAGAAACTCACTCTTATCAAGTTATTGCATAATAATGTTCCAATACATGAAATAATTGTCACAGGTATAGAAAAGGGGCTAGAAGGGTGATTTCATTTCTTAATTCAAATTGAATTAAATTTTATAAGTTGATTAACATTCAAATTTAGATTTGCAACAAATTCATTCTGTTACTTGCAACTTGCAAGTATAAACTCTCCTTGTACCCTAGCACACTGCCTTACTGCATTGAGGAAGCAAAATATTGAACAATTGAAATTTTGAGGATTGAATTGTGTTGGACTCAAATATTTGAATGATTGAAACAATAACTATTTATTTAACAATATACTAATACTTGTTTATTTTAAATTATATCATTATATCCGACACGACCAACTTTAGAAATATTCAATAATTGACCCAAGTTCGTTCCTTCATATGTTTAACGTTGTCTTGGAAAAACTAACTTTAATTTGAATAGTTGATCCAAACAAATATTTCATGCATCAACCCAAAGTACAGTACATTTTTACATAGAATAGTAGAAAAAATTAGGGGCAACTTGGCTTGCTTGTATAACTGCAACTTAAGGTATATAGCTGTACTGTAGTAGGGAGTATCTGAGATATTATCCTTCTATCATTAAGAAGTGGAATGTTATTCACTAAGAACCATAGGCTCCAGGAGTGAAGGCATGTAGAAAAGCATGCGATTGCGCAATTCTATCCGCTCCCGGGGATCATTCATGTTCTCATCCCAGTGCTTGCAGAATTTCTTCTGAAGACTGTTCCTGTAATTTACCCACAGCAGAGACAGTTAAGGAAATTAAACATTTCTTCAGACAAAAACTCTTGCAAGGATTGAAACAATTATATGATATGTATGGAAGGTGGATGATTACCTCTTTATGAGTATTTGTACCATGTCTTCAGGATTGGACATAACTCTACAGGAGCGACTGGCTTGCTTGCGCTGGCGAGCCACATTCAATGAGGATTGGCTTCAGCAGCTCATAGAATGCTCCAACTGCTGATCACCTGATAAATTTTCAGCACATAGTAAATATGTTGATGTGATAGATGAAATATCATATGAAAAAACAAATGCACTCCTACTTGACGTAAGAATAGATTTTCATCCCAATCAACATGCTTCAAGCTAGAAACTTGCTAACAACTACAATTAAAGTAACATCCCTCAAATTAGTGGTTTTTCATTCCCTTATTTCTGTGACTGCTCTGTCATAGTATCCAATTTGAACTAGCTAGCAGAATTACAATAATGAGGCAAATTGAAGCATAATAAAACTAAGAAATACTCCTCCGTTTTTATTTACTTTCACCATTGAAGTTTTATGTGTTTTAGGAGACTATTATGATAGTGGAATTATGTGCAAGCTGACAAATATTTATTAAAAAGTTGCAAGTGGATGAAAATAAAGTAAGAAGGTATAAAATGTGATTGAAGGTTTTTTATTCTCATCTGAGAATATGCTATTATAATATTTGATGAGGTGTACATGCTTAAAATAGAATGGTGCAAGTAATTAGAAACATCCGTTTATGGTATATGGTGCAAGTAATTTAAAACGGAGGGAGTACAATGAGTTTGGAGTCATGATGGCTAAATCTGAGAAGATTGAGAGTGGCAGCAGATGTATCATGCATGGATAAAATCATTTTACAGTTCTGACAATTGCTTCGACTGATCAGATTGTTTGTAGAAGAATTAGAAAGGATATCTAGGATTCAGAAAGCAATTGGACCCAACAACTTATTAATGGATGGTGACAAAACAATGCCACTATTCACTGTTCTTACTATAGGTCTATAGTTCATCACATTTCAGAAAACTACAGGCTAACGCCCCCTTAAGAAGAAAACGAAGCAAAGTCATCTGTCACAGGAGTAAGTGCAACGATAACGTGAATACCTACTGAATCATCCTTTGCCAGTGTGCTAACCATATCAATACTCAACCACCTTTGGCCACATTTGTCCATACCATGCATTCCGTCCTTTCAACAGCGTCACATACGTGTCAGCCAGCAATGGCCAGCTAGCTTCTCAGGTCTTCAGCTTTAGCAAGATGGTAATGAAATCATCTCTGATGTGCAGTGAGCAAAATACACTGATTACTAGTGCGACTTTCATTGGTGAGGGCACGCAACCATTCTGAAATCAGCATATTAAGGTCAAACTTAAATTTATCATACATTAATTAAGTGATACAATTTTCTTTATACAGCATATTAAGTCAGACCTATAATGCTCCACTAATGACAAAAAATTAATATTCACTTACTGCAATATGACTTTCATTGTAAGATTCCTCTGTTGCAGGTTATTACTACAGCAATTTTTTAATTACATCAGCTTTCACTATATGTTATTAATGTCTCCAATTAACAGTCTAGCATTCAACCTTTCATTAGCATGATGTACAACTGCAAGTTATCTCCAAATCTCCAATAACTCAGAAAATTGTTAAACTTACACTCCGATAGCATAGACATTTTTCAGACCCCCCATTACTTCATGGGTGACAGGTCACGTTATCCATACAATGAAATGGGGTTGCCTCTAGAAACCTTGCCAGAGGTTTCCTCCACTTTTTGCTCCACATATACGTGCATTAGCGTATTCCTTGTGTAGATCTCAGCGGCGATATTTGGTCCACCTAGGTAAAGGATATTCTCCATCGGTACTCCAGCTGCCAGTCATGAATGAGAATGCATAAGTTTCCAATATATAAGTGTATGGATATCATCCTTGATTTCTCAGGCAACACAATGATGATTTCCAAGAGTTGGTTAAACAAAGATGAGAGACAAAAGTGCTCAAACAAATCATAATATATGTAATCAACTCCTGTAAACGATGGTTAGAATGAATTTGCGCGCAATCCCAGTAATGTCGCTTAAAACAATTACTCAGCCAGATTTATTTTTTTCGCTTGGTTTCCTTGCCATCAGCGAATGAAATAAGACCCTTTTTATGAAGATCATATTCAAGCTATCAAGCATTCTTGTGACCCTTTGTTGCAGAGTGTTTGATAAACAAAGTAAGATAATAAGAAACAAAGAATTGATCATAATATTACTACAATAAAAGAGGGGGAGAAAAGATTTTCTCACTTGCGCGGTGAATCATCTGTGTTGGAGTGATTATATGGGGAACAGATGCAAAGCAGCTAATTCCTTAGACAAAGAGATGATTATGGGAACAGTAAGCTCTCCTTCCAATACTTGCTGATCTTCAAACACTCACGAGTTTCAGTTAGAAGGCAATCCATTCACAACAATGTCAGCATCCAAACCGCTTCCTGTAAGTTGGTCAACCTTAACAAGGACAAAGTGGCGTATCACCATGTTTAAGCAGAATCCATCCTCATATCTCATCTGCGTAAAGTGTTCGATCACTACCTTGCTTCGACATACTTTAAGTATGCACAACGCCTAATCAATCTCCTTAACACATCCTCCTCGAATTGATCACTTCGAAAAGATGCTGCAAGTTGCTCTATCAACTGCTCTTCCAGACCTCCTCCATATCGAATCTGAACTTATCGCGATATTTACCATAACTATCTTGCAGCAAAGCTGCAAATAAGTACCCAAGCACCAGCCCTACACCTGCAATCCTTAAAGGATCATTATCAGCCTTCCCTAATCTCTGAAGCTCATCAAGCTTCTCCTCATTGATATTCTGATGATGAATTGTTCCATAATTTTACACACCATAATTCATGCCTTCAATATTTCCAACCATTTTCTTCTATTAATCAATTCCCATACAACAAACACAATTCGTTAACTACTTCACTACTATCCCAACTCTTGTATTTATACAATCAGACTTCCTGAAATGTTCTAGCCCACTTGCACTACACAGTACTAGTTGATTGCTCAACAAATGCAACGCAAAATTTTCTCAACCCACTTCAGATTCTAACAGATACAGTTACTAATTTGATTTATCACCAAAAAAATCAATTTTCTTTCTATCCCAAAACAGAAATATCAAACCCAATTCACTTAAACAAAATCTTGTAGTCTATATAAACAAAATCTTTGATTGGTGAATTTATACCTAAATCATAACTAATACACAAGTACTACTGTATTTTGCCCCAAATTGATGATCATTAAGACCCCAAGAAAATCAACATGTATAAGAAATCATTAAATTCATTGGAAGATTGGAAATAAAGACAATCAACAGAAGCATATACAACAAAATTGCCAACAAATATTACTATAATCTTTGGTTTTTCCGTCAAAGTTAGTTCACTACCCTATTTAAATCTTCCAAAACACAAAACAACTCTTACTAAATATAATTATTATACAAATTGAAATGAAACTTCAAAGTTCAAACTTTTTCGTGTCAAATTCCCCAAAAAAGCTTCAATCTTTCCTAGTCAAAGAGGCAAAAAGATAAGAATGATTAACTTATAAAAAAACCCATTACTTTTTTTCTCATATGAAACATGGGAAATGCATGCATTTTATAGGTGAGCAGTAATCAAATGGTTATTGGTGCAAATTCAAACACAACCCAAAAGTTTAAAGTGCTTGAATTTATAGGAAGGAAGATTCATACAACAAAAACTCAGTCACTCATAATACAGTTACATTACAGCATAGCACATATTGTTGAGTTATGACATTAACATATAGTAGTAGTAGTAAACTAGTAGTAAACTAGTAGAAGTTTCTCCTTGTATGAGTTGTGTGATTAATTAAAGGATAGGAGTGGGTAGGGCAGAGAAGGCAACGTTTTATTAAAAGGTTTTTTGATGTGTTGCCACCTCCCAACGGTCATTTAATTGCTTGGAAAATGTTGTTGCACTCCATGAGCATGTTCCGATTGACACAAAGTCCATCCTTCCGTCTCAAATTAAGTGTTATTTCCGTTTGGTTTTCGTAATTTCTCTATTTTCATATTTAGAGTCGATGTTTATAGACTTTGACTTAAACTTTTATAGGCCGCTTTATTTCATGTAATGTGAAGTCATAAGTGTGGATTTATCAGTTTATTCAAGGAAGTGTATTTCTTATCATTTTTATTTATTTTGTATATACACGGTGTTTATTAGGGTCGTTTACGTTAATTGAAAACAGTTGAATTGAATCAATGAAGTTGAAGTGAAGCGCACTGAAATGAACTGAACTGATAAAAAATAAGCTGAAATAAAAAGACCCTTAGATAAGTTATAAGTTAGTATGGGATCATTTAGTTTTCTTATCTCATTTAGTTTGTATATGTTTGTTCAATTTAACTTTTAACATGTTTGTCATTGTTCATTTTCTGTCCTTAATATTCTTACACTCGTACGTGATAAATAAAGTATCATCATTTGCTTGATTCTCTATCATTTCTTACATAATTGGAGCCACATTTTATGAAAATTTCTTGTAAGATTAATAGTTGGATGTATTATGAGTGAGACCTAAGTATCAGGACTTTGCATACATATTTTGGACCAAATTATGTTAAAAATGGTGAAAATGAATCAAACATTGCAATTCATCTCAAGATAGAAGGAGAGGATATGATTCTAAAAGGACATTGCTACATCTATCCACCGGGTAATCAACCACGACTAATAGATAATAAAATAAATTAAATTATTTTATTGAGGTGTTATTTTAACGCTCTCAACTACGCTATATTAAGGGTGGGTAGTTACCCATTGGATAGACTCAATTTTTTCTTCTAAAAGGGTATTAATCACCTGCCATGCTACCCAATTAATTTTGTGCAACCTTTGAAATGGGGTTCCTTATTTTATTTGGTTTTATTATTTTAGGGAATGTAAGTATGTAACCAACTCTCATATCAAATTTAACATATGAATGAGTACCCTTGTAACTTGTAATGTGGACTTGTATTTTGGAGGTTATAACTTAGGAGAGGACTTTAAGTTGTTTTGGGTCACTATTTAACATAGTAGAAAAAAAGATGGGTTCGTACTTTGTTTAAATAATAGTGTTGTTTAATGGGGAGGATGGTGTGGCCCAACTTTGCATGGAGGACACCAATGTGGGTTTGTCAAAAAATTAGCACGAGGCAGCATTACTGTCTGTGCATGTTTAGCTAGGGATACAAACGTGGCGGGAAAGTTAGGACGAGGCGGGGGATACGTAATTTTCACTTAGCTTTATGATATAATCTTCATCTTTATTCTTAAAGTGGTATAGATTCTATTTCATCCTCCCGGTGGATACAAATATGAACAATCCCGACTATCACTTGGAGGTATTCATACCGACAAATCTGATCTTAGACCCGCTAAATCTCATATCAACTCCACTTCGAAAACCCAAAAATACTTAATCCAAATTCATCAAGTGTCCAAGAGGAAGGGGTTTAGAGCAATACCAAGTGGTCAAAGGTTCGAATCTTCTTACTTCTTCCCATTTTAAATGTACCGTCCTTATGGCTCATTTGCATAAAAAAAACATCAAGTGCTAAAAATACATTAATCCAAACTCCGTCAAGTGTAAGAATAGGATATGGATATAGTGTTAAAATATTCAAATAACAAAAACAATATTGAATTTGTAATATGCTAACATCTCATTAAATTAGAAACAAGAACACAACCTCTAGTCATCTACTTATATAGTAGAGCTATTTTTTCTTATAAAGAATAAATAAATTCTTTTTAAAAGTTCTAATAATGAAAAACCCATAAAAATAATGGGTATATTGGATTGTTTAAAATCTTTATTTTGTAAAATTCTAGCCACTAGATAGTCTAGTTAAAAATAAATAAAATTGATGAAAAACGGGCCATATATAGCCTAGAAATGATTGATTCCCCACACACAAAAAAAAAAAAAAAATCATTCACTAACTTCAACCACACATCATCAGATCTCTCACAGATCCCAACCATTTACTCCTCTCACCAATGGATCATGTACTCTTTGTTAGATGTACCCAATTGATGCATATGATATTTGTTGTTCCAAATATCTTCATTCACATCTTCGTTTCCACCATCATCATTGTAGGTTCGCAGCATACACAATTGTAATCCCACCTTCCTCTTGTGCTTCATTTGATAATAGACTTTACGTATCGTGTAACAACATTGGTCTTACATATGTGCTAAAAATTTCTTTTTATGAGCTAATCTTTATAATGATCACATTTTTTTTAATATCCACTGGAGATGACGTCGGACTATAGTCCTAACCGGATTAGACCAATCTTGTTCAATCTCAATTAGAATGGGGTTACATTCAAGAATTTGGAATGGTCCAAAGTCCATTAGCACTCAGTAACACAATAGGTCTACTATGGTCCCGGGACAATTTTCATCATGGTCCCGTAAATGTTTATTTCCGAACTGTTGAGTATGAACATTATAGTTTTGGAAATAACATTATCCGGGACCATTTGCCCGGGATCATGGTCCTAGGACATTGTAGAATTTGCACATGTGACATATCACATATGCATGATTCCAATTCAAAATTTCTTAAACCAACACTTATGCTCAAACAAGAAAAGGGCCTAGCAAGAGGAATTTTGGTACAATTTCAAGTCAAAATAGCCAACCCAAAACCAAGCAATTCCAGAAAATCGCATTTATTAGCAAATTCATGTCTGATAGAAAAAACTGAAAGTGTCACATTTATCAGTAAGTTCAATCAATCATTTGCAGTGAGAACTTGTGAGAGAATCAGAAATGAGAACAAACAACAGAAATCAGCAGCACAAAAATGTTTGAAGGTTACAACAAGAGATTCAAGCATTTTAGTCCAACTCTTGGTTGTCATTGACTTTCATATTTACTTCCCTCCTTCTACTTCCCTTCTCAGAATTCCCAGTATGTTTTTCCCCATTTTTTTTTTTAGCCTTTTTAATTCATTTTGTTCTGTTTCTTTCTGATAATTCAGTGTAAGTGTGTGATTTTGGTTGATATTGTTTTGGGTTTTTGATTATGATCTTGTTTTTTTCTATCTTAGGGTTTTTGCTGAGATTTATTATTTTAAGAAATGGCATTTAAGAAGTGTGAAATTTGATTGATGATAGTCCCGTTAAAACAATTTGTAAATGCCCAATTGATTATATACTGAAAAAACTCAGAAGTTCATGTCTTTTTAGTAATGTATAAGATACTGATTATTCTTTTGAATAATGGTTGGATTATTCAAAATTGATGTTGCATACTTGCTGTACCCATTTTGGGCTGCTTTAGATATGTTGTGTCTTACATTATAATCTGCAAAGCTAATTGAATTCTGATTAGTTGGAAGTTTACGTCCAAGTTGATTGAACTATGAATGAGTAATTTTCAACCTAAGGCTCTTTGTTTTGGTTGTATAATTTGGGAGATGCATTTTATGGTTCTCTGGATTGTCTATGCTACAATTAACCTGATCATGAGCTATATTGTTTTAAATTGAACTTTCAAGGTTCAATTGAAGAACTTCTTATGAGTAGAATATGCCAATGAAAAATCATTTTCCAAGGGTGAAAGATGTGGGCTTGTTTGTCATGTTCAGTTTTTCATGCAGCTACCAAATCTGCTCAATTATTCGATAATGGTTTATGTTAATCCAGTGTACTGTGATCAAGTATCAATTGTTGCTAGAATATGGTGTGTTTTTTATTGGTGTATCTTTCTGTTCCTCAAAAGACATTCTATGTACATATGTTTCGCATCTTTTATTAATTAAGAACATTCTTGATAGTCTTATTTGACATGATTGCTCTACAGGTGCTTTATGGCTATCTGTCTCACTTGTCACGATGAAAAATTTCATCATCAAATCTGGAGCTCAACGTGCTGCTTCTACTGAGGGCATTGCTCTGATTGCTCCTGCAACTTCTCCGAGTATGCCATGTCCTTTCTAACATTATTTAATGGTTTTACCTTAAGGTTGAGGAATGCATGTCTTAAATGAATCATGAAACATGAAGTGTTGTGATGTTTCTAGTGTCATTTCATACTAACAAAAAGTGGTGCATTGCAAATGTTGTTTTGGAGTGGACAGTGGCAAATCCTATAGGGATCCATGTAATACAGGCGTACTTTTTTATATCCTTCCATTATCATTCTTGAATAATGTAATGAAGAATACCTGTACTCGTGTAGCATGAGTTGAAATGTTCTTTATCTTAGCCATCATGTATGATTAGAATTTTTTCATCACGAGGTTTTTCATCACGAGGTTTTTGTTGGGCTTCTTTTTCGGAGGTAGGTATATTTTACTCCTGTTTTGCTTCCTTTTTTTTGTTGTGAAGAAACAATGGATTTTGCAATTTTTGTTGTTATTGAAATTAATATGCGATGAATTAGGGTTTTAATTTTTTTTTATTGTGCTTAATATTCCTTGTTGTATATTGAAGCTTAGGATATAATAAACCATTCACAGTACTTGGCTTTGATAAATGGGAAAGCTGCTCTATATTATTAATGTGTTGAAGTTTYATGTTGTTTTTCCTTCTGTGTTCAATAGCCACATTGGTGGAATTATATTTAATTTTTTTAGTTTTTGGTTTATGTTTTTTGATGTTTTTCCATTACAATCAATCCAATAATCTATAGAATGCATTATTAATTACAAAAATCTAACGTTGAGTTTTACAAACTTTTATTAATCAACGTATTTCATTGGAGACTGAAATAGTTAATAAATTGATCAAATTTCTTTTAGAATTTAGATAAGTTCCATAGTCTATACTCAATTTCTCTTTTTGTCAAGAAATGATCTGTTATTGTTTATTTAGAATAACATAGGATGAGTTGTTTGGAATTAATTTGTATGTATTGGAGGTTATCATCGTTCGGGTCGGGTTTGACATGAAATTTTAACCATTAAATGATTGATGTTTATGTTTTTTACTTTACCATTAAATTTCATTAGTTTAAAAATACATACATTTCATGTTAAATACTTTGTTTCTAGTTCGTGGAGCTATGTTAATTGATGGTTTGTGTATTTGTTAATTGTTAGGATTTTTACTGCAACATTGCTGCACTAAATATGGAAGCTGGGTTTGGTCAGAATTTGGTTGATGAGTCGAATGAACCCCAAACTAAAACCCAAACAAATACCAATCCAAACCCTAATCAGATTAATGAGGGTCCTGAAGAAAATGGTGTTGTTGACAATGATAACGATGTTATGGAGGAGTTAGAATTAGATGTT
>SNQN01005976.1:0-13869 GCA_008642245.1 Bassia scoparia
ATTGACTTGGATTTACAGTTGATGAACTTAAACAAACTCAAATGCCAGTGCAATGACTCAAACAAACTCAAATGTCAGTGCAATGAACTGAACACAAAAACATTCAAAGTAGTGAAACAGGAAACAAATTCTTAACACACAAAATGCTATATTATTACGAATACAGGAACCCAAATACAGATTTGTCTGTTCAAATACTAAAATCATGTATTTGTCAACTATGTCCCAATAACTTAGAGGATGATAATAAAATTAATCCTAACTATATGAGTAATTATTTATTTTTWAAWAAAGCCTTTCCTTTTCAGTAAAGTACCTTTTCCACGATGTTACATGGTACGAGCTTAATTGCACCTACAATTTCAACCGACGAATTGAATCACTATCACAACTATTCTCATGATGATGAAGAATTTCATACTTATGKACCTTATGAACCACACCAAGACTGTCCACCAAAAATATTTCTTCATCACCCCAGGAAGTCTGACTTTGCTGCCTTTTCCCTGATTTCCTCCAAGATCTCGAATAATCAACTTTCCTTTTCCCCTTAACTGATGATAGTGACTTAGCCAATTGTGCCCTAATTCTTTTCCCAACTGGTGTTGTCGCCATCATCTACACACARTGGGTTTTCATTGTTATGCCTTTTGTGTTACAATGTACTTTCGTTAATAACATGGACCAGGCCACCAACAAAATAATTGCTAAACCCTAATTTCAACATGCCAATCATATATAGTTCACAATCCCTAAATATATAATCATTTAATGAATCTATAATCTAATAGTATGTCCATGCATGAATATTTCCAACACAATAGAGCATAATTGTTTAATTCAGAATAAACAATTATTTTGGACTTTTCTAACTACAAAACAAAATATAATAATCTACAATATATTATATGAATTTGGTCAATGACCGCAAAAAGTACCAGATCCCACAACTCAACACAATTGCCAAAAATAGCACAACAAATTGAATATTTTACTTAGAAGTATCCAAGCAATATTTGTAAATATGGAGTAAGATTTAAAAGCAACCATTTATTGTGAAGTGTGAATAAGTGCTTGCTTACCTTGATCTGCCCCATAAACCTTATCTCGCTGCCTTTCTCTGTTGTGCAGAGATCAACCTCAAACTTTGCCTTGTCTCACATAACAATGTCACCACCAGTCAAATTGTAGACTTCGTCAATCTCGTACGCCAAATCTAGTCCAAGACCACGATACAAAATTCTGAAATTATGTGTAGAAACCCTCGACTCAGTGAGAACAATAATAATAGCTGGTTTGAATGCTTCAATGATCTTTTCCAAGTTCTTCTTCAGAGAGGGCCTGCTTACACCCCTAATATTCCAAGCAGCAAAAGTGTAGTGAGATGACATGRCTCTTCTGCCCGACTGTAGATCCGGTGTTAGGATCACCCGGTGAGACCTCATCATGTCCATTTGATGGTTGATTATGTGGGCAACCACAAGGGCTATGCTCGAAATTGGTCTTGCAACTCGGAATGCTTAAAAACCATCACAATGGCTAGCTAATTCAACAACCACTGGTTTGTTGGTAAGTGCCCAAGGTCCTGTCCCTAGATCCAATTTTGGTCAAGATCGTACCACTCCCTGAAAATAGTGTCTCTAGGGTTCACATCGGGTTCTGCGTCGGAGATGTCTTTGAGTTTTTTGTGGAGCTCCAGCAGATCAACACCGCRGCCTAACATGTCAGTCAGGTTAGGCAGATGAACGGGGAAGCATGCATCGCCATCAGCGGTCATCATGAGTTTTTYGTAAGCTTGTTTCTACTCAAACTCAGGGTGCAGAATAAGGTCGTAAACCTCAGCCCAATTAAGGAACACCTTCACCTTCTTTTGAAGGAAAAAATACTCAAATTTTACGAATCTCACTTCATTTTTAGTGTCGGTTAGCGGTTCTTTGTAGGTGATGGCAATACAATTACATGGTTGTGGTGGATGATTGGGGTGCGTGGATGTGGATGAAGACATGGTTTGGGGTTTTTTCGCCTGAAGAACACAAGAAGCTTAACTATCGTTTCAATGTTCTCTTTCTGTCTTGGGTTAATCCAATATCATCACAAATTGCTTTAAATGAAAGGTGGAGATTCGTTTYTGTAATCCAATGATCAATATAGTTTGGTTTCCCTGAAGCCTGCCTTGCAAAACAAGGCACAACATGTAACTATAGGACCTTGACACGTGGTGGGTTGGGAAGTTTTATTTAAAAACTTAAACCGACATTTAATAATTTATTAAATAACTGAACCTAAAGCCCAATTAGCAGTTTGATATTCCTTGGTTAACGTTTAAAACRGTTTTTTATTTATTTTTAATACGTTTTAATTAATCATAGTAACTTAGATTTTGACTTTAATTCAGTTTATATTGTCCAAAAATAGTTATAAATTAATACAATACAAGAAAGAAACCAACATCCATGTTTCCATTAGACATAATCAATCCAACCCATTACATTGGAAATGTGTTAAATAAAGACCTAATTAAAACAAATGGAATATTGGAATTGATTAAAACATTAACGACAAACTATGCTTTTGGGTATGTATGTGTTTGACAAATACTATTAATTATGGCTTGTAATATATTTTGTGGAAATGTGGGTTGAACAATGGACCTTTATGCTTGTTGTTGGGTACTGTTATTATGACGAAGGTAAAGGACATCCGGGGGACATCTCCCAAGGGTGTACTGATGCCTTAAGTATTGTAATGTAATGTGCTCAAGGTACAAGATTAGAATGTTACTTGTTCTAGAAGGCTATGTTTATGAAACTATTGTATTGTTTGTGCTAATTACCCTGTTGATTTGAAAATGAAAATGTGTGCACTTCACACAACTAATTGAGCATGATCACGAACAAATCAAATCATATAAGAGTAGCAGCAAGTTTTCAACTATTCTTATTGCCTAAAACAAAAACAAAAAAATCTTCAAAAAAAAAGTAGGAACAAGTTTGTAATTAATCTTATTACCTAAAATAACAAATAAAATCTAAATTAGAAAACAAGGAAAAAGTAATGTTACATTTGTGATATTCTACAAGTAATGGGGCAGTGCCTCCCTTCACTAGTTAAACTTGTGAAATAATGGTACATCTACTATGAACTAAACTTGTACGGAGGGATCCAAATCTCTTGCCTCGTAAGGGTGTGGATAACCATACGCTACCTCAAAAGCCTAATCGAGAAACAAGAAAAATATAAGCGAAGGAGGAATATAAATGAAAACATGACAATTTTATCAATATGGAATTTACAACTTACACCAGCGCAGCCAAATTCACCATCATCGTCCACTCGATCATCATCGCATGCCATTTTAAACTCTTCTTCCTCATCGTCTTCAAAATCAAACATTAACCTCTGCACCATTTCGCGGGTAACGCCAAAATGACGCAGGCTCATACCATCAGACAACATGGCTGACTTCCCATACTTATTCCCAAGAGCTATAACTTTCCTAACACATTCATCACCAGCGAAAAAATTGGGGACCTCTCCTTATAATTTTGTCCAAGCAACTTGATTATAAGAAAACTTATAATTTTGTCCCCCTACAATGAGCCTCTCCTTGACAGGGTCAATCCTTGTCATTAACCAATAACAAAGAGACTGGGGCAACTTCAAGTCCACCAAATAAAGCAAACCACCAAAACCCATGTCACAGACCCATCCCTTACGCTTGCCATCAAAGGATCCAACCATTTTGTCAAATATTTCAATTTTACATATCACATTAGGTTGCTGCAAAATTTAAGAGGGAATATGGAGGTATTACACATAACATTCACAAAAATTAACAATTACAAGGCTATGCAAAAAAAAAATAAAAAAAAATCAACGCACCAACCCTACATTGTTTACCTACACAGTACAAAGCATCAAATATGTATACAAAGACAAACAAGCATGACTATCACAAACTCACAATAACTGCAACTACTCCTAAACATTGTCAATGAATATTTGATCACTTACACTTACTTGTGATCTTTTTATAACAACAATCTAAAAGAAACCACTAATTAAATCATACCCTATCTAAGGCTTCGGTCCTAAATTGAAGAACATCTCATGAAGCTTTCATTTTACCACCCATTGTAGAGCTCAAATCCTGTCTATTCAGAGATTGTAAATAAATCTGACAACACAAACGACAATCATACATCACATAATCTATTGTATACAATGGCTGCCTGAATACTTCCGCCTACAGATCGTTGGCCACGTTTACGCTGCATCAACATCACATACAGGTACAAAGAGTCAACGAAAAATTCACATATTGTATTAGCTGCAAAATTAAGACCCTAAATTTATAAATCACATTAACGGAAGTTTTAAACACCTTCATTGGAATTCTTGGATTAGACTTGTCTGACTGCACACAAGYGTCAACARCCACAGCAGAATCACTACTCTCGCCAACCTCAAAAAATGGTACATTCAAATCGAATGTGTGCTTTAACATGCCCGACAGATGACCACCCTCCATTGCAATTACATAGATCAACCAGATACAATGGAGTATAACAGAAACTAACATAATACCAATATATAAGGTACAAACACAGGAGAATGATAACCAATCAACAACCACTCCATAACGCAATTCCCCCAAAGGACATCACTAAGGACATCACTAATTCAAACAAACAAACAACGAACGTAGCTGCTCACCCAAACTCCAAAATATAACTTCAAATTTTACCAAAAGATTTCATTTCACGAAGATTTATTCAGGGAAATTAAATTCCATACATTTTAACACACCAACGAAATCTACCAAACAAAGCCTCAATTAAATTCCATAACTCGGGCAAACGCACAAAAACAGGGGAATCAAACACAATTGTAAAACATACCTAATTTAGGGTTCAACCCACAAAGGATATGACTTTGTAGACGAAATTGAATGCAGTTCGACTCGGAATATTTGATTATTTGACATTAATACACAAAATATTCACAAAAAAGGGTTATTCAAATGGATGGTGGTACCTGACATTGCATGACGACACCARCGCCGCTCTCCGACTAAGAATGAAATTCGACAGCTCCTGCTCCAGCTCCAACTCCAATAACGGTTGGGGAAGAAGAAGTAAGCAGAAGAAACCTCAAATTGCCCAACTAGAGTTAAAGTTAACCCTGCAAAGTGCAAACTAACGTTCATGAATAACTGCGCCAACATTTGGGCGGTAACTTAACACACAAAATAAGCTTCTTGCAGAAATACCAATAGTACCCTCGGATTGCTCAACGAAGTCAATCCACGAGATCAACTTGAAATTGGCCCTAATGCACAACCTCCCCGAAACTCCCTTTTTACTTTCTTTCATCAACTAACCTTGCCACATGACACATTACCATTTGTTAAAGTATTTTGGTAACCTTCCCATTTAATTTATCACTCCCACATTTTATTTACATCCCCTATTTATTGATAACCCATGTRCAATAGTTGGCTTATCCATATAGGATCTCACTTYAATTTGAGAACCATTTAAGTAAGCCATTGCACATCCTCTAATGACCCATTCATTCATTTTTTGACATGATGATGATTGTCTTATGTTTTTCAAATTTTCACCCATCTTGTTCACGACTTCATGTAACCCGAGAATCACATACGCTCAAATAGGTCAGTGAACAGTTTGTACTGTAACTTTTCTTCATGTAAGCTTTTTTGAACTGACATAATCCCGCTCAAAAAACTTGCTCCCATCGCATCAACTCACATAAACCCTAAATTTTCTCCCAATTTCATCACTCAAAACCCTAACATTTCTCCCAATTTTCAACTAAACCCATACAAAACCATCAATTTGAGCCAGAAAATCAGAAATCACAGCAATGGCGTCGAAAGAAYAGGAAGAGGAGAAGTACAGCAACACGAAAACAGGAGAAGAACACACTGGCGTTAGAGAAGAAGCGTTCGAAATCGAGGAGAGTGAGCTTTGCCGAAACCACTGCAGTTCATCTTTTTTTACGTGGCGAAGAGTACGAGACGCCTCCTGAGGTAGGGGGGTCGAGCAATGGCAGGCTGAACAGGACTGAGAGTGACGAAATCAGGGAATTGCTTGCTAGCGATGATGATGATTCTGATAATGGCGTCGATGTTAATGATGATGATGGTGGAAATGTTGTCAAGCGTTCCTTTTTGAGGCCTTTCGAGTCCCCGTCTTCCGGCAGCTACGTCGGTTCAGCTACGTCCAATGACGGTAACATTCTTCCCTCGTTTTGTTGATTAGAAGTTAATTATTGGGGTTCTTACTAGGAATTTTCGATTGCATTACTCTAGCGCAAATGCTACTGGTAGTATTTTTCTTTTACTGTGTTTCAGTTTATTTGGTGAAAACATGCCAAATGACCCAGTTTTCAGCCCGATATTCGGGTATTCCAACAAGAGGTAGTGGGTCGGAATTTACGGACAAATGTGAAAATGCCCAAAATTTTCAACCGAAATTGAGCTTTGATCATAATTAGGTTGGGTCATTTGACCCAAACCGGGCCAGTCGGGTTATGTAAGCTGAGCTTGTTTTGCTCACCTCTAGTGAAAAACTGATTGCAAATCTCATGGGATCCTTTTTTCTGGTATCCTTTTTGGTTCTTGTACTTAGGGGGTTGTAGCATGTAAGTATTGAACTCATTGTAACAAAAGTTTAGGCTGTACATCTTAAATGTAATCTACATTTGGTAGGAGCCTTTGTTAGAGCTTTAGAATACTGTTATGTGATGGACTTATGATCTGATTTGATAAAAAGACTGTGTGATGAGTGATGTTAGTCGGTTGAACTTTTAAATGATTCTAGTGAAGCTGATACTGATGATTAGATTGTGTAACTAGTGGCCTTACTATGTTGACAAAACTTGATATCTGACTTTTTTTTTGTTCTTATACTCACTTTGTATGTTATTGATGTGTGCATTTACTATCTGGGAGAAATACTAGGAATAATGTATTATAACGTTAGATTGTCAGCGAGGTTAAATGACAAAAATAGATTGGAGAGAGAACTTGTAAAGGTGGGAAACTTAAGGGTAAATGGGTAAAGTAAGGGAAAGTGAAAGGTCTAATTGTGTTAAAATGTAGTAAAATCATGTTCTAAAATGGAATGAAAGAAACAACATGCACACATTAACAGGAAAGGGCTCAATGAGGAAAGTGCACACATCAATAGAATAAAAAGGGATTATGTTGGATGGATTAAATAATTGCCAACTTCTAGGTTGATGCGTATAGATTTTMCTATAAAATTTGAAGATTCAAGCTGTTTCACAGGCTTTGTGTGATTGAAGATTGTGTTACTTGACAATTTTATGGTTTTTATGTTTAGTGAATTATTCCTGGTTTCCTTGGTGGGTAGTCATGGGGACTGGAAGGTTCAAAATAATATTAGTATTCCTTCTCTTTCTCTCATGCAAGGACATCTTTTGCATTTGTGATACGTATTTCTCTGGGAATTTTTAACACTTTTTTTTACAAATTAAAATAATTTGGGCTATTGAAGCAAGTTCTAATAAGAAAAGGATGCACTAAGCTCTCAGCAGTTTTAGACTTTTAGACTTAACTGGAGGTATATGATAAGAAATTTGAAAAATTCTTTACCACTTTTGTATAAGATGGAAACTCCTTTGATGTTTTTATCCAGATTTGCAAATTATTTTATTTGATGGTATATGATAAGAAATTTGAAAATGCTTTACCACATAATTTTTGTACAAGGTGGCAACTCCGTTGGTGTCTATATTCAGATTTGCATGTTATTTGATTTGATGGTACAATGGCATGAGAATCAGGAAGTTAATCATCATCTGTTCTTACTCATATTCCATGCAAGGGTTTAAGTTTGACTACTTTTCTTGAAGTTTGAGACTTATCAATATTTCATTTTCTGAGAAGTGAGAATATTGATGCGGATACCTCTTCCCAACTCTCTACCATATTTGTTTACCTGGTTTGAGACTATACTCAAGATAGTTGGCTTTCACTTTTCATGCAGAGGATAACTTTTTTGGACCTGTATCAGCCGATTTTATTAAACCCAGGCGGTTATCAGACTCTGCAGCCTCTGATGAAAATCATGATGTAACCATGGATTCTACAGCCTTTTCTATGCACTTCCGTAGTCTAGCAAAATCAGATTCTGGCGGAGAGTTCAAAACACCAATTGGGGGCCGTCTTGAATTTGGTGAGAAAACTTTGGGTCAAGTTTCCACCACTACAAGTGGCAGAGATCTGATGGTTCTTACTGCTTCCAGAAAGCAGACACCTGATTCTTCTTTGCCTGTTGATATTGTTAATGGCAGTGGCAATTCAGATGATATGATTGTTGTTGGAGAAAATCCCCGTAGGTATGATTATGGGGAGCTACCACCTGATTTGGATATGTTATTGGCTGAAGATGGCAAGGATGTGGGTGCTGTCTCTCAAAGCAGTGATTCTAAAGATTCAAAATCGTTTAATTCCTTTGAAATGGATGCTGGAGCTGGTTTACACGAAAACAGATTAAAGGACTTGCAATTAAACAATGGTATTGATGACCACCATGTTTCCAATATGAAAAGGCAGCAATCTGATGGTGCATTTTCTTCAGTCCATGCAAATGTCGACAATAAAAATGATCCAGTTCTTCATTCTACACTTGCTAAAACAACTCATATTGCATCACACCTAGATGATCACCTGTATCCAGTAACCCTCTCTGATGATCACTCGAAAATGATAAATGTAAGAATTTTTAAAATGATCWTTTAGAGTAGGCTTTTGCCTTCTCTTGTTTTTTTAATTTATTGTTATTTGATAGAAAAGGTATATTATGGCAGTTCTCACTGACAACTTGCAATGTGAAAAACTTGACCCACTAATTCAATTCTTAGATAGACTTGCTTCTCTTTAGTTAATTAGTTCACTAGTTTTCTTTAATAAATATAACCAACTTTGCCAGTAAATCCTGTGACTGAGAATTTTCGAATTTTGCTAGGTCATACCTTTAAATGTTCCTAGTACACTATTCTGAACACAATGAGTAAGATTAGTGATTATATGAGTCGAAGTGGGTAGTTGTAGGAGATGGTTTAGACTTTAGATTATGCTATAATGGAAGGAAACTCACTTTGATGCCAAAGGAATCTTTAATTGGTTAGTTCCTGGGTGGAAAATGTAACTTCTATGTGATGTCATGATCATTTTGGCTAAGGTGCTGAGTTTTGCTTTTGTGTTTGTGGATCTTCTTGACTTTAAATAGCATGTCTGACATCATCCTATGATCCCGAAGCATTGGATTTTTAAACTGGTGTTGCTGTAGTATTCTTGTTTATCGATTCTAAAAATTGAGATTTCTGAATGACAGTATTTGCCAGGGGATTTAACCTTGTTTGCAGTTATGATTATAGTGTTGCCAAACCACTTTAGTGGCAATCATAAATGGCTTGCAGTTGTCACAGCCTATTATTTTGGTCACAATATGTTCTAGTCGGCCCTTGACAAAAATTACAAATTTACAATGCCATCACAATATGGTAATATTAAGAGCAATTTTGAAAGAGTGAGAGGATAATGGACGTATCATAGATCTTACAGTACTGAATGGCATTCAATAAGATACCACATAGTCAGTAGATACACAATTTAGCTGATTTAAAATCAATATATTACCTACTACTTGTCTCAAAATTTACTTGGTTCTGTTTATCCACCTCTATAGTTTTCTTTTCTGTCAGAATTTGTCCCTTGTATTTGATCCTCTTTTTTTTGGTTGTTGTGCATTGCGCTTTCGGTAGAACCACCCCCAAATTTAAATGCAATTTAATAAGGCAAACAGATTTGAGTGACTTTAAAGAGACTGTTGTCTGGTGCATGGCAAACTGTATACTACTTTTTCTGAGCCTCTTTACTTAGTTACCTTTATCATCTGTTTGAAAAAAATTGGCTTTATGTGTACGTGGCCTACTGGCCTTCCAAGTTTTCAGCCTAGCTAACTCCTTTTCATTTTGAGAATGCGGTCTGCTTTTTAGAGCGCCAAACTGTCAAGTTGCTCCGTACTATTTAGCCATAACGTCTACCACTGGAAAATAATGAAGATTTGTGAGTCAGATCTTTATGAAAATATTTGTCAACATTATCAACTTAAGGTTTGTTAAGAAGGCTTTGGTAGGTTGATTGATAGCTTGATATTACCTTGACATTACTTCAAGAGGAAACAATAGATTATGGTGAACTAGTGAATATGTTATATTTTTATATTTGTTCTGGTTTTGTCTATATTGCTTACTCTTGATAACGTTCCTAAATTTACTTCAGTTGCAGCATATTGGTTTCTGCTATACTCTCTCTTAGTTCATCACATGTCATTAGAAAGCTATGTTTAATTGCAGGTCATGCCAGTTGACAAAGATGTGGAAGCAGGAAAAGCTTATGTGGAAGTTAGCCGGAAGGTTTCATCTCCTCTAACTAGTTCACAGCCTCAATTAAATCATGAGCAACCAATTGCAGGTTCTGTTACCTCGTTGCTTGCTAAACAAAGACATATAGTAGGAATTTCACCAAATTTAAAACCAAATTTGTTCGTGGCTGAAAATGTTTTTAGTGAAAAAGGAAGTAAGCATATCTCGAGTGCATCATCTGTTCAGAAACGTGTCTCTAGACTTGAAAGGCTTGAATCTGTTCTGTTGGCTTCTGCATCAAAGGCTGAGGGTGATGCTTCAAGCCTAAAGTCTCTARAATCTTTAACCAGCTCATTGACCAGAAATAAACTTTTGAAATATGCTAGTAAAGATGCTTCACCAAAGTATCTGGCTCCTCCTGTTGTTTGCTTGGATGCACAGTTTTCAGAAGTTTCTGAGGATATGGAACATGCTAAGAGGTCTACTTGTGATACTGAACATTCCAAAATTGAATCTCAAGAGATGCAATATGATGAACTCATGCTTGAAAAACTTGATATGGCTTCCGAATCATCTAAATTAGTTCTTGCAAGTGCTAATGTTGACACTGGAGCTACGTTAACCACGGAATTTCAAGTGAATAATGTGGAATTGGATGCTGCGTCTGTTCCTACTGTCGAGGACATTCCAGATGAGGTGCCAATCCAGGTTCTACTTCAATTGCTTTTTTTTCCTTCCTGATTTTATTCTGCACGTGTGTTTTTGTTTGTTCTAGAAAACTGTTTTTTTGGTGAATTGTAAGACACTTATGCTATCAGGGTGACGTCTGCCTTAGTTTGTGTTGATAAGATATTGTGTTCTTTTGTACCTTATTCTTGTATTTTTTTTTTACACAGTTGCTTGAGACTCCTAAAAGTCAGTTAGTTGGTACCTCAGTCTTGATTCCTAGATCTCGTCAGCTTAACAGCAAGGATCAACCCTCAATGGAGCCATCTAGCTGTGACAGCTCATTTAACTTAAAAAGGAAACTATATGAAAAAGCTGATGACCATTACCATGAACCTGCATCGATCCTGCGTAAATCAAAATTGTGTAAAGAGCTTGAGAAAGATGCTGCACTGCCACACAACATAGGAAGAGATGCATCAAAAAGAGATTGGGTTGATGTAATAGCATGCACCCTATGCCTTCTTTTTTAGTAGCTATCTAAAGTTTTAAGAAAAGGTCAAAAGGAATACAGTGACTAGCCTATATTTACAACTACTCCTACACATAACTAGCCTATACTTAAGAAAAATAATACAGTGACAAGCCTATTTTTGCATGCAGGTTTTTACCAGCTTCTGTGGCGTGAGCAAATTGTTGCCTTCTCTGTTGATTGATAAGTTGAAATTGGCACAGGCATGTTTTCATCTTTTCTTGCTTTCTCCATAAGATAATAGATCAATGATACATTCTTTAATTGCTCAGTGTTTGTGGAAGCCTGATCCTATTTTAAAAAAGCATACATGTCATTTTCGTTCCAGATCAGGATGCTGATTGATATTTTGGTCCGTGTAGACAAGATGAGAAGTTATGAGCTTCTTCGTCATGCCCGTTCTCAGGTCTGCTTTAAGTCAATTACCATAATTCTCCATTGCAGCTCTTTTAACACGATATCATTTGTTTTGCTGAACTAAATGGCATCTATGTATGTATTTTATGCCAGAAATCATCGGACTCTACAAGAGTTCTTCAAACCAGAAGGTGAATTTAACATTCCTTAGTAGTAAAATATATTTTTTTTCGCTGATATTTTTTAACATGCTCTTGTTTATTTACTGCTGCAGACTTATCGACACAAAGTCACTCCTAAATAAAATTGCGTATCAAAAAGTGAAACTACAGCTGATACATCTAGAGCGGGACAAATTATTGGTAACAATTTACTCTTTTCTTTCTTTATTCAGGTTAATTGTCAATTTCTCTCATCCTTGGCAGACAGATTTTCAATCATAAAATGATGAAATCTTTTGGATGAAGGACCAAGTTCATCAGCTGGATGACAGGGTTGAAGAATCAAGATTATTGAGAGCAAGTTGTCATGGTTCTTGTATTTATGGTCAAATGATTGCCAGAAAAGATTGCTTTTCATCAGCCAATCCAAGCAAAATGAGTTTGGTATGAAATTATGATCAAGATTGCTTTTCAATATTTTATATGAAGTTTATCATGATCTGTTGGTGCAACTTTGCGTTTGTTCTTGTGTTGGTCAAGGTTGTACCTAATTACGCATTAAGTTTCATGCTACAATAATAAACTAGAATTTATGCATGGTAAAAAGGATTGTTGAAAATAATTGCTAAAAAGTTTCAACTATAATATTTATCTCCGYGCCAAAAAAAAATCTAGAATATTTATCTCTGTGAATTGAGGACATTACTTCATATACTATATAATAATGAAATTGTACCATATATTGTTTGAACCTAATTTGCTTTATAGCCAAACTTTGTACCTAAATTTCCATCAATATGGATACTTTACTCCTAGCTAGTGTCTAAGTTCCACAGCGGTGTACCCTTTATTTGGAAGTATATTTAGGCTGATGAAAATGTTTTAAGTTCAAAATCTTTTAGGAGAGAGTGAGAAACTGCTAAAAACTAACTCATATTGTGCTTACAATTGCGAAAATATTAACCAGTACTTCCAATGAAAGGTAAAGCATATTGTTATCCATCTTAATTTTTATTGGTAGTTGTCGTGGGGAATGTGATGCTTAAATTTAAGTTTGGAGAATATGTTTGCAAGTCAAGCACTTTTAAATAATTGTTGATGAGTTCCATATGTGGAAAGTTGTGAAATTAATGATTTTGCAACCATGGGTTTCAGTTCACTTAAAGAAAGTAAGCAAACACGTGTTGTGTACTTTGGGTGTATTTTTTGAAAACTATATTTATAGAATTATATTGTGTTGTTTCAAAAACTGTAGGTGCTTATTCTGTAAACTATGTTTGCTAAATTAGTTTTGTATTAGTTTTGGTAGGCTGAGCTTCTTTCTTTAGTCATTTGCTTCTTTCATCATAGGGGAAGTTGTGGGGTTTGAAGTTTGAACATAACAGATATGCTTGGAAATAATTTCTTGATCACATACTATGGCAATATTACAGGTCTTTTGGTTTGTTAGTATTTGACACACCGATCTATAGCAGAGCTACAATTGCATTTGAATATAACTTGTAGACTAGTCTGTTTCCCTGTTAATTAACTTGCTGTGCCTTGTGTGGATTTCTTTGCTTGACTAACTGAAAACTTTTGTGCCATAGATTCTAATGAAAGCCTTATGATTTATAAATGCACGTGTATGCGTACATAATGTTTTAAGATAACTAAAAATGCAATAAAAATATGTACAAATTCATAAACCATTCAACTATATAACAAGAGTTATGAGATGGGGTTTTAGAT
>SNQN01005976.1:13881-16381 GCA_008642245.1 Bassia scoparia
CCCCCCCCCCCCCTTCTCATTTTTCCAGAATTGTTCCCCCTGTTTCTGTAGTGCGCCTTGCTTCAATGAGGCGCACACGCAAACCTCTATAGCCTTTAGACTTTTTATCCCTTCCCTCCCTCTTTTTCTATGGGAGTCAGTACATTTCCTAGAATAGATCTAGGAACACTTGAAATCGATAGCCCCAATCTGCTTGCTGTAGTCTAGGCGTCTACCTACTACTTTATTGACATTTAGAACAAAAAATTAATTTATTATTTCTGTGTTGATTGCCAACCATGGGAATTAAATGCAAAACAGTTGCATGGGTTTGATGAAAGGCTTATTCGGAGTAGGACTTAGGCGTATCATGCTAAGCATTGAAGAAGCATATCAATATGCTGAGTATTGAATTTCTCTTTTACTTTATCCATATGGTAAATCTAAAAATAAATCAATGATAGCAACAAATTCACCATTGGGCTGATGGCTTTCTCAATAGTGAACATCCCCATTGACATAGGACCAAATCAGCATTTTTACACCATTAGATTGATGCCTTTGATCGTAGAGGATGGAGTAGGAAGGCTGTCTCTTATACACATCTAGATGTGTATAAGAGACAGGATATATTCTTTTTATTGTTGTTTTTAGATCTTGAAGTTATGAAGTTGTTAGATATTTCTGTTTTTATTATACTATTTTTATATTTAGTTATTTAATTTATTGTATTTAATTTTTTGAATAAGTTATATTATTTTTATTTACTATTAGATTTCTCCCGTGCAATAGCACGGAAAAAGAAAATGATTGGAGAACTATAAATAGAGTAGAACATTGTTTTATAAGGACTTTAATAGTAAGAGATTTAACATGATGAAGTTTGTTTTATTTTTTAAAAGTTCGTAAACAAACCTCTTATTATTAGTGAAAATATTATAGGTTCATATATTACTCCCTCCGTTTTTTTTAGCTGTTTCATTTTGCATTTTGGGATGTTTTCAAATAGTTGTTCCAAACCAATCTAAAAATAGCTTTATTACTTTTTACCTACTTTAATTAGTCAAACATTAATGAATTACTCATTTCTAAAGTCAACTTTCATTACTTTACCCAATCTAATCACCCAAAATTACTTTTTTCCAAAAAAAATCACTCACATATATGCTCTTTTACCTAACTTATTCAACTATTTTATCTAACTCAATCAACTCGTAAACACCTTGTCAAATTGGTATGGAACATTTTTTAAAAACCTGATTTTTTTTTATTTAAAACCTTTTGTGTTAATTGTTGTACAAATTTTTTTTATCAGTTTTGGAAATGCATGTTTTTTTATGATTAATTTGATTTATTTATAAAGTCATTATATTATATTTTTAATTTTCAATTATGGCATTAATTTTAAGTCATTTTTTAAATGATTGATTTTTAGTTGTTAGGAGATTTTTAAATTAGGTGGTGCAAGCTTGATAAACTAAACACAATAACACAGAGATATGTGCTTGTGGAGATACAAACAATTGTTTTTTTTTTTCCATTCTGCCGACAGTTTTTTTTCATTGTGTTTTTTTGTATTTTAATTTATTTAGAAGGAAAAAATATAGGGAAGTGTTGTGATAGAGGTTATTTTGGTGAGGGAGATTTTGGTTAGGGGTTGGGGTAGTTATTAGGAGTAGGATTTTTTTTTATAATATAGATTGCACCGAGAAAAAAAAAATATATACAAATTATAAATAATTCATTTTATAATTAACTCGAAATTTATTTTTATTATACGATTGAATTTACTGAGGTAATTATAAATCTGAGATAAAGGGTTTAACGTAGTGGTTTAACCTTACCTTTGGTCTTTGTTGTCAGAGATTCGAATCATCATATCCCCTCCCCAAACCCCTTTCGTAAATATATATTTGTCACTGTGATTCATTTGCATTAAAAAAATAGAGGTAAATCTAAAATGGTTTAATTAACGATTACCATTAATTACTCATAGATTAATCATGTTTCTAATGTATATATATAATGTTTTGTGTATTGTTCTTTATTCCATTTTGGGACGCTCTCTCTCTACACATTTTCTTAGGAGTTAGGGCACTCACAATAAGAGGTTTGACATGAGGTTTGTAGGTGAGGTGTAAGGTTTGATTTTCAAACCTCTTATTGTTGGGAATAGTTGATGGGGTTTGAAAGTTGAGAGGGGTTTGAAATGTTGAGAGGGATTTGTATGGGTGAGGTGRAATTTAGGTGGGGTATGAGGTGTAAAATTAAAAGGGAAATGAAATAAAGTTAGGTGAGGGTTTGTTATGGCTATATTTTGGGTCCCACTAACAAACCCATAAGAGGTTTGAACTATTGTGAGTGCTCTTAATTACCCCACTTCTCCATCCTTTTCCCCATTTTACACACTCTCTCCTACTTTTTGACCCTACTCACATTATAATACATTATTCCTAGTTTATCCTCCAAATAGTAAATGCACGGAATATTAAAAATCGGAGGGAGTATATACATACATATA
>SNQN01005976.1:21381-41269 GCA_008642245.1 Bassia scoparia
TTCAATGAGGCGCACACGCAAACCTCTATAGCCTTTAGACTTTTTATCCCTTCCCTCCCTCTTTTTCTATGGGAGTCAGTACATTTCCTAGAATAGATCTAGGAACACTTGAAATCGATAGCCCCAATCTGCTTGCTGTAGTCTAGGCGTCTACCTACTACTTTATTGACATTTAGAACAAAAAATTAATTTATTATTTCTGTGTTGATTGCCAACCATGGGAATTAAATGCAAAACAGTTGCATGGGTTTGATGAAAGGCTTATTCGGAGTAGGACTTAGGCGTATCATGCTAAGCATTGAAGAAGCATATCAATATGCTGAGTATTGAATTTCTCTTTTACTTTATCCATATGGTAAATCTAAAAATAAATCAATGATAGCAACAAATTCACCATTGGGCTGATGGCTTTCTCAATAGTGAACATCCCCATTGACATAGGACCAAATCAGCATTTTTACACCATTAGATTGATGCCTTTGATCGTAGAGGATGGAGTAGGAAGGTCTTTGTTGCCGATTACACGAAATCCTCTCTCACTTTTGGTTCAATTAGATGACCTTACTTTTAGGATTAAGACTTTTATTGATGATGATGATAMTAGTGAGCACTCTGAGGAGAAACTACAAACCAGAAATTGGACTGTCAATGCACTATWGCCTCGATCCTAGATTACAATAGCTTAAGTCAACAACTTCAGAATAGATACTAATCCAAGCTCTCTGGAAGAAATTAAAACCCCAGTATCCGACTGCCATCTCATAGAGGAATCTTCTGAATGTACCGTTGTTGGTTTTCTATGAATCTGTAGTTCAGTGAGTTATCATCGCTGTTAAATTGAAGAAACTAATTAGATACAGAATTCAATTGAGATTTGAGAATGCTATTATATGAAATATAAATAAGGCAACTTGAGTATGATTATAAGAAAAAACCCAATATATTTATGGGGAGTTCTTTCTTTGTCAAAGCCAATATCACTGATTCACTTCTGTTGCATCACCACACTCAATCATCAATCTTTGCTTGATTAGTATGCTTGGAACAAAAGGCAGGGAACCTTGGTATACGCTAAAAATTCTTTCTAAGATTTAGCAAGCCAATCTGAACCGATAAATGTAAATAATCAATTGCCATTTCTATAATAGTGACACCATGGCACCATGCTTTTTACCAAAAAAAAAAAAAAAACAACAAATAGCTCTAATAATCTTCAAACTTGTAGACGGGACACACAGTAAGTAGAGATTTAAGAAAAGAAATTGATGTACGTTGTAGGTTTAGGACACTACGTGAAGGCGTTCTTGATTGATTTGATTTGTAACTTCTAAATTAAGACTCCTGATAAGCTGAACAGCTAACCTTAATTTTTGGATCTGTCTTAATTCACCATAATTTAATATGGAGTGTATTCTCTATGTTCAATTTGAGTGGGAATGCTGAGGCATGATTCATTTTTTGTCTTTTTATGTAAACTAAAATTAAGTTACTTTACCAACAAAATCGACTTTACAACCTGCTTAGATTATGAAGCAGTTAGCCAACACAACCAAGCTAAAACAAGCAGGTCTTAATGACCTAAATACTGTACAAAAAATTTACTCCCTATGTTTCACATTGTTTGACGCATTTGGTATCGTGACGCATCCCTCAAGGAAGTGTTTATGGGATTTAATTGCACTGCCACATAGGAGAGAAGAACCGCTCTGCTCAAGATGCTTGTGCAGCCATTCTCTGACTGCGGTCTTCACCTAACAGCTAACCATAATTAGTTTTGTGCTGTGGCAATTGTGAACAATTCAAGGATGTGATATTGGCTATTTGCTCATCTAATTTACATTTATGCACATTCTTTTCATACTTGGGGTTAAGCGCATACTAGTGTTTATATGCATCAATTTGTTGTTAAACTATGTGCTTGGTCATTGACTCATTGTGCTTTTGTTATTTTCTGTTGTAATAATGGATTTATACTTTATCAAAATTTCAGCTGGAAAACTTGATCTGCAATTGTGGTTCACTGATTTCAACTTCAATTGTGGTGCTAGAGTGGCTTTGAGTATTGATGTGACTTGTTTGAATAGGTAAGCTCTGCTAAAAAAATCTTTGCTCTTCTATAATTCTTCTTTTCTTTTTTATATTTAATTTTTGAACTTTTGATGTCGTTTACTAGTAAGGAAAGGATACAAATGAGTTCCTAGAATAGCCACATGATAATTACTATATGGCGTTCAACTAACCTTGCAAATTGAAAAATTACACGCATATCCTTTCCAATTACTCATCACCATAATTTATTATCACTACCAAATGGGATACTAGTGTTTCCCTGAGTTTTTGGTCTTCCCATATTGGTTTCTAATGCTTGAATATTAGATTTGAATGCTCTTATTTTAGACGTTCTAAAGTTAGTTACACTGATTTTAACCCATCGATGTTTTCATTTATATGAAAATAAGGCCTGAGTTGATAGTAGTCTGTGAAATAGATTGCTTGAGAAAAATTGTACAACCATTTTTTAAAAGTGAACGATTAGTACACTTTATAAACATTGACAAAAAACTTGATGAAAATTTAAAAAGACCATGCTTTTTGGCTAATTTTATGGAATTTAAAATGTTATTGTAATTATTTAGGAAAGACTATCACGTACCAATACTTTCAATATATGGGTTTGATTTATTTATTTTTAAACTAAAAGTTCTTGCCTCTAACCCACAAAACACAAAGTAAAACTTATAAAAACATAATTGAGAGTCTATAGAACATCGATGATGCATTATGAAACAGTAGTGGTAGTTTGTTAAACAATATTGACAATTTATAGAACAATGGTAATGACATATAAAACAACATTGACAATCAATTATAATAGTGGTTGTAAATTTGTAATCCTTACCTAGACTATAAATGCAAACCCCTAAAAACTAGGCGTCCCCCCCCCCCCCCCCCCCCCCCCCCCCCCCCCCCCCCTCTTCTCATTCTCTCATGAAACTAAGATGTTTTTGCTTGGGTGCCACATGGCACTACAAGATGTGTATAAGAGACAGCCCCTCTTCTCATTCTCTCATGAAACTAAGATGTTTTTGCTTGGGTGCCACATGGCACTACAATTTATTGTGGTTGTTTGATATTGGATTTCAGAAAGTGTTTCTAACTAAGCTCCACATGCTAAAATGCAATTTATTGTGGTTTCCTCTTCAGTTTTAAAAGGAGAGGCAACCAAAAGGTATTGATCAGCCAAAGAAACACTTAAGTTAGGATATTTTGATTCAACATGAGCGGAACTCTTCGTGTTCCTCATTTTCAATTTCATTCCATTCCTTCATTTGCTTTTAGTTATAATATGCCCATTATATCTTCCCTTTCGAATTAAATTCAAAACTTTCAATACGGAATACATGGTTACTTTAAGAAATTTGTCAATTCTTTTCCCTTCACAACCTCTCCAAGATCTAAATAAACTCTTTGTTTAGCTTTTTTTTTTTTGTTTTTTGCCTTTGCTTATTATTGCTTTTTTGTATTTCATTGTGTTCTTTTGCTAAGGACATGTTAAGTTTCTCCTTCAATTGGCCTTTGTACTCCCTCTGTCACCAAAAAAAAAAATCAACAAATGGATTTGGCACGGACTCCTTTGCAAAATTTTGGTAATGTTAGATATACTAGGTATACTTGGGTAAAATGATGATAGAGAAAAAAGTAGGGGGCCACCCATGTAAAAAAARTGGTAAAACAAGTGTGTTTATTTAGGTAAAATAAAGAGAGARAAAAAAGGAAGCACCACATGTGAAAAAAAGTGGATTAGTTAATTTTTTTACTAGATAAGAAACGGATAAAATTGTTGAATCTTTTTAGTTACACTCAAAAATAGAAATTGTTGATTTTTTTTTTTACTGACAAAGGGAATACATGGATAATTGTCTTATTGTGGAGTTAGTATTATATTTATTGGTGATTTTGTAATTTTCAGATCAGCAGAATGGTTTCATTCTAAATTTTTTTATTGATAGAATAAAAGTATATATTTAATTAATTTTGCACTTCTATTAGAAATATAGGGAAAGAGGCAGTGAAGGGAGTAATCTCAAATTGTTAATGGTCAAGAAAAAAGTTGTAGAAATGTAGTTTGTTGCATTGTCATTTTTAGTATATTTCTACTTCCTCTATAACCAAAAAAACAACAAACTGTTTTACCACATTTAAAGGAAGATAATTAAGGATGGGATGGATCCACAGTGCTTGTACAAAGGGATTTTAGTGCTTATTTGTTGAATGGATTGTGTGTAGAATTGTTTTGGGACTGAATAGGTGAAGGTTGGATGCATGTTGAATAATAATGTAAATTGGAACACTATGGAGTGTGATAAATATTGTTCAATTGGGTTGAACATGAATGATTTCAGAGCATAAAGAACAAGTGCATTTGCAAAACAGCCCTTCAAGAAGTTGCTACATTAAAKCCTGCCTAATTTAAGTGATGAATCGGTGCAAAAGTTTAGTTAATTAAAAGGTGGAATTCACTGCCGAGTTTTGCCAGAAGCTGCTATTACTTTTGTTTTCCTGGACGGCGCACATGTTGCATTGCTGCCTAGGTTCATAAGATAGTGCTGTCTTGCTTTAGTGGAATAATGTGCCCGTGTTTGTGGAGTCTTGGGGGACCATACCTCGATTCAATTACGCTTCCTCGTTTAAGTTTTGAGAGTAGCACAATAACTGTATTTCTCAGCCTACTGCTAAGTAAGTTTCATCATGTTAGAGGAAAAAGCGTATCAAAACTGGAAATGTGTGAGTAGGATCACATAAGAAAATCCGCGTAAAACCTGAACCATCATTTCAAATGAGTAAAGAATATGGAAAACATTTCAAGTGAAGGTACATCCAACTTGTTATATCGCCTCCAATGTTTTATGCAGCTCCCTTGCTGATGATGTAGTTGATATAATTTATTTAGCGTTATTAAGATACCATTATTGCTTCCTACTTCTCCAGAGCATAATTGTAGTTTAAATATGAAAGGTTGATTTGAGTAGTTAATGGGTTTTCAGTGAGTTAAGATCCTCTAGAGTTGTATTTTTGATGAGTTGTAGAGTTGTGAGTGCTTTTGTTTTTTTATATTTTATATTTTACTCTTATTTTTTATAGGTAAATTTTTTATAAACCAATATCAACCATTGATTTTTATCAAATGGTGTGGATTTTTTGAAATCTACCCTCTAGAGTTCAAATGAAATCTTGAGGATCCAAACCCGTTTTCAGTATTTTCTGCAGTTTTTGTTTTGAAGTTAAATCTTTTGTTACTATTATTGTTATTATTGAACATGGTTCATGCAGCAGACTTCTCACTTTTGGAACCGAATCTTATATTATGAGCCTGTATATATTGTTGAGTCGGAAATTTATCCCTCTTGTTAATCTCCGATTTCTCTTGAGCAGGGGCATTTATCCTTCTCATGTTCTTCCATACGAGGTGCAAGGAAGGGTGGCTGGAGGACACGAGTCTTTCCAATCACTATTAGACAAAATTAAGAATGATATTCATGGTGTTAGATATGGGTATATGAGAATATCGAGTCTTTGTCGTCGTGTTTCCAGGACTATTCAAGACTTCAAGCTAATTGTATGAGTTATGCATGAAATGGATGTTGGGTTACCAGGTTGTATACTTTGTAATGAGCCATTTGAATGTGATCTTAGTGCCTATGGTAGCAATTTAAAATGTTGCTTTGTCCCTTTTACATGGGGGTTTTGCTCACTCATCTAGTGTAAATATGAATTTAGTTTATTATGTGGGTTTTAAAATGTCTTATAACTTCTTAACTATATGTCGTATAACAAATTTTGTATGTGGCAAACCACACTTGTACAAGTATTAAATTAATCTCTATTATTTTATACAYGTAGTCTTATTTAATCTTTAAAGGAGTTTAAATTTATCAATAAAAGTAATATCGATTCAATAGTGATACAAAGTCAATCGACTAGAAAAAGTAGGAAAATTAACATCGATAGTCCCATCATTGGCTCATCTTTTATAAATTGGGCATATTAATATACCATTGAAAATTCGTAGTTGATACCAATTTTGAAACCACTTCAAAGAATAATCCATAGATGATAGTATGATACCAATCACCATTTTACTTGGTAAAAAATAAAAGGAAAAATTGAAACTAAAAATTTGACCTTTTGGTGGTCTTTCGAAAACAATCTCAAGTGAAGTTAATTTTTTTATTAATACCAACTTAACCTCGAATCTTCTTAAAATTGCTCATGATCGATTTTGCTAAGTTAATAACCTATTAAACATGTCAACTTTTGCAATGTGTCATATTCTGATTGGATAGAAGTTTTTTTTATTTCATTTGTTTCAATTTACCGGCAACTTTTGTCATTTAGAGAAATATCATATTACTAGCATCTATCATTTACCTTTCATTTTTGGCAAATTTTTTTTTACTGAAATGACAAATTTTCCGTTACTATAAAAACTCTAATCATGATTAAACTACCCCTTAAATAAAGTTATATTCTAATCTAACTTAATCAAAATTTATAACCAAGATCTCGCACAACCCCTTCATCCCCACCACCCACCTTAGACCACTTGCACCACTTCGCACCACCTCCTCAACCTAGAATCGTAATCCTCAGACCACCCCTCACCCACCTAGACCACCTCACACCACCTCCTCACCCCCTCGTACCACCTCGCACAACCCACTCGTTTGAATCCATAAACCACCTCGCACAACCYTCAACCCACTCGAACGAACCCAAAAACCAACTTGCATAAACCCAAAACCACTCGCACCCGCCTCACATGAACCCAGAAAACCACCTCGCACAACCCTAAACCTACTCGCACCCACCTCACACAATTGTAAACCACCTCGTATGAACCCAGAAAATCCCAATTCGAACCTTAAACTAATTCGAACAACAAAGTTAAACCCCCCAAATCAAACTCTAACCTATCGCATCACCAATTAAAAACCTTGCGCGAACCCTAAATCAATTTCAACCTCCAATTCAAACCCTAAATTCGAACCCTAAATTGATGCACACCACCAATTCAAACCCTAACCCAATTCGCATCACGCACATGTCCATGCCCGCTTGCACCACCTAGATCATACCATTCCGAGTTAAAATTCGTGGTTTTTGGCTGTTGCGGAAGCTTCTGGGTAATGGTGGTGGTTGGCATTGGCCCTACTGGTGGTGGGGATCGGTGGGTAGTAGTAGGGTGGTTGGTGGGTAGCATGCTCTTACTCCTCTTTAGTYAGTAAGGGTAACAATGTAATTTACACCCCATTAGCACAATGAACAAATTTCGTCTAGAAGTCYGAACCCAACTGAAACTTGTCAATACATTGAAACGGAGGAAGTAATTTTTTTWAAAAAATCACATCTCAACTTCTCTCTCGTCGTCTACCTCATGCAATCATCAACCCAACACCACTAGTGCCATCTCAAACCGCGCCACCACCGCTAGTGCTCTTTGCCACCAACGCCACCTCAACACAGCTTGCAGCCCACGACTCTATCAACCAAACTTCCTCGTCGTTGCAACACCTCTACCAACCCAACCTCGTTGTCGCACCTACCTTGAACCCAATCGAACCACCGCGCCTGCCCTTCCTAATTCTCTAACTGTCCTCGACCACCCTCACCTCTAACCATCTTCTCAACACACAAACCACTTATAACTAGGGGTGAAAGTTCGGTATACGGTTTGGTTTATGGCAAAAACCGAAACCAAACCGTAAAAATTCGGTTTTGGAAATTTGAAACCAAAACCAAACCAAACTATTATTGAAACCAATCCAAACCAAACCAAATTAATTTGTTTTTTTTTTATTCAAATCCAATCCAAACCATAATTTTCAACTAAATATAATAAATCGGTTTAAACTAAACCAAACCGATCTATTTCATTTTTCAGGATTTAAATCACAAGTTTAACACATCAAATAAGGTTATTGACTGATTTAGGGCCGAGAATTAGGGTTTTCATTTTTAAGTTTTAAGTGGCAACCTTATTATAACCTCATTGGGATATTGACTAATAAGGCCCATATATTCAAACATTTCATAAGTACATAATGGTTTGGTTTTTGGTTTTCGGTTTTTTGAAACCTCAAACCGAAACCAAACCGTAAACCGTTTTTTCAAAAAATTTCAAACCAAACCAAACTAAATTTAAAGAAAAACCAAACCAAATTATAAATACGGTTTGGTTTGTTTTGGTATTCGGTTTTTATCCAAATTACTTTCACCCCTACTTATAACAATCAGCCACGACCCATAATCACGAATAACCACCATAGCCACACCCTCTCGTATTCTTTTTGATTAATCGGCGCTTCTAAACATCACGGGTTGATCACTTACCCCCCCCCCCCCTTTTTTTTTTTTTCGGTAAATAAAAATCCATTAAGCACCAAAAAAACATTACACCTAATCAACCTAGGTAACCCCTTGAGTTACCAAGGCTGAAACAAAACTAATTACAAGCAAAAATCGGATCAACCATCTAACATCTTTCCTAGAAAGCTTAGAAGGCAGAACCTCCCTACCTCCCTAACCCAAATCATGAACATGTTTAAAAAGAATATTACAGTCTAATCACGATTATGACCAACACATATCATTTCTGGCTTTCCAAGTCATATAAACAACTGCATTCAAGACTGCATAGCAAAAAAAATTCTGGAACTTTGAACCTCGCTTTGCTTCTCTGCACCTTTCGGAGGCTTTACACATAAGAAGCACTAAGCAAAGCAGGAACCCACTGCTTCAGTTTCTCCCAAAATGGCTGGATTTTCTGACAACCAAAAAACAGATGAGTCAAAGTTTCACTTTCAACTTGACACAAAATACAAACGTCATCAACAGAAATACCAATATGCAGCAGCCTAGCTTTGGTTTTAAGTCTGTCTCTCATGACCAACCAAGCTATAAAACGATGCTTAGGTATGGTCAGCCTATTCCACACAAAAGCACGCCAGGGAACCTTCTTATGTTGGCTATCCAGATCTTTGTACAATTTAGACACAGAAAAATGCAGCATATTCATGATTACAGCTTTCAAACCTTGCAGAAYTATTTGATCCTCGACTTCACAGATTTTCCTCCAAATCCAACTACAATCCACAGGATGCTTGTAAGACCACCATTCATGATCCTTAATATAGACAGAACTCACCCATCTAATCCACATGTTGTCTTTCTTGTGTGCCATGGCCCACACATGTCTTGCAATATTACAGAAATTTCACAAGTTAGTATTTTTAATACCCAAACCACCTACCTGAATAGGCCGACATAATTCCTCCCATTTAACAGCACCTGCCTTTGTAAGAAAACAACTCCCCTGCCATAAATAAGCTTTGCACACTCTCTCAATACTATGTATAACAATTWGAGGTAACACAAATACCTGAGCCCAATACAAGTGTATAGTCATGAGCACATAATTAATCAGTTGAATCCTACCAGCAAAGGAAATATGCCTAGAGCTCCAACAGCTAATCCTTGCCATCATTTTCTCCACTAAGACCTCACAATCCTTAACACCAAGCCTTCTAGAAGAGATAGGCACACCCAAGTATTTAAAAGGCATTCTCCCTTGAATAAAACATGTTTTATCCAAAATAGCTTTGTGCAAAGTACGATCAACACCTTTGCAATAAATTTCAGAATTGTGCATATTTGCCTTTAGCCCAGAAGAGTCTGAACACACTTTGAAAGCAGCCATGACAGCATCAATAGAGTGCAACTCCCCTTTACTACAAAGTATAAGATCATCAGCAAAGCACAAGTGAGTGAGTTTACTGAGTCGACACCTCGGATGAAACTGATAATCAGTATGGGTCACCATATGCTGCATCACCCTAGAGAGGTAGTCCATAACAACTACAAATAGCAATGGAGAAAGTGGGTCTCCTTGTCTGAGCCCTCTTTTTGGAGAGAAGAAGCCATGAGGTGTCCCATTGAGGACCAAAGAATACTTRGGAGTAGAAACACATAACAAGAGATATGAAATGCAGAGGGAAACCCAGGTGGGTTAGAAGATCCTGCAAAAAAAACCCAATCTATTRTATCATAAGCCTTGCACAAGTCTAACTTGACCAAACAACTTGGTCTCACTGAGCTCCTTCCATAATGTCTGACCAGATCTTGACAAAGAAGAATATTATTAATAATATATCTTCCATGAACAAAAGCACCCTGATTTGCTACTATGATATGAGGGAGGACTTGCTTGAGTCTATTGCAAAGGACCTTGGAGATGCCTTTGTAGATCACATTACAACATGAAATTGGCCTGCATTGAGATACATCATAAGGGCATGTCACCTTAGGAATCAAGGTAATGAAAGTAGTGTTTAGCTGCCTCAAAAGCTTGCCTTGTTGTAGACATTGCTTCACTGCACTAGTCACATCCGGACCAACAATGCTCCAGTTATCCTTGTAGAAGTGAGAACCAAAACCATCAGGGCCTGAGGCTTTATCCCCATCAATAGAAAACATTGCACATTTGATTTCAGCATCARTGTAATCAGCAGACAAAATATCCTGCATCGTATCAGAGAGTAGAGGACCACATTGAACAATCTCCTCCTTCACGCCGACTCTATCCTCCATTGAACTGCCCAACAAAGTTTGATAATACTCTAGGAAAGCTATGGCAATTTGATCAGGAGATTCTTGTAATTGTCTATGCATGTCATGAATGGCATGTACATTACTTTGTAATCTTCTTTTCTTAATAGACCGATGAAAGAGTACAGAGTTACCATCACCATCCCTAAGCCAGGCAAGTTTTGCTTTATGCCTTAAAAACTCATGTGATTATTATGAGTCTACAAATACTCMTGATAGGCTTCCCTCTCCAAAGCAATCAACTCATAATCTTGTGGACGATTGTGCAATTCACTTTGAACATACATTAAATGATGCCACRCTTTGTTCTCTTTTGCTTGCAGATCATAGAAGACTTGTTGATTCACTTGCTTCAAGCCTGCATTGACGTGTCTAAGTTTCTGAACCACATGATAGATGCCACARCCACTTTTTAGCAACACCCCACCATGTAGAAAGCATGTCAGGAAAGTCTTTAGCAGTGGACCACATTCGAAAATATTTGAAAGGTTTCTTGCCTTGCAAAGTCTCCCCTACCTTCAACATAGTAGGACAGTGAYCAGAGACGTTTTCATTCAAAAAAACAGCAGAAGTAGAAGGGAAAGCATTGAGCCAATCTTCATTAATCATAACCTTGTCAAGCTTGCAACAAACTCTATTACACCCGTCCTATTTATTACTCCAAGTAAAGAAATGAACAGAGCTAGGTGCATCAAAAAGACCACAGGACTCCATACACGATCTCACTGAATGCATCTCATATTGTCTAACATATGAGCCAATCCTCTCATCAACATCAAGAACACAATTCAGGTACCACATGAGAACTCATGGTCCTCGAAGCTTTTAACTAGTCCTCTTCATATCCTCCCACAAAGCTTCTCTTTGATCCCTATCATTATGGGCATAAACAATAGAGCAAAAGAAAGCTACAACACCACTTTTTGGTTTAACAATGCGTAAAATCCACTAGGGAGATATTTCAAGAATAACCACATCAAAACACAAAGGGTTCCATGCAATTACAATTCTACCAGAGCTATGCAAAGCGGAATTATAAGTAAAACACCAACCAAGAAACAAATTGAGATAAAGGGATCCCATGTTACCAGGTTTCACTTTTGTCTCGAGGAGATTAATAAAACTAGCATGTTGGCTACCAAGATAAGACTTAATAGCTTGTTGCTTGTCAAGCCTATTTGTTCCCCTCACATTCCAACAAAGCAACCTATCCATTGGGAGGGGGGTCATCAACAACCCCACTAGCAGCTATAACACCATTATCCGTCGTCCCTCCAGTTGTAGTCTCGTCCACAAAGTGAGAGCCAGTCAAAACATTAAAGCCATTATCCAATAGAGTAATACTAGGCTTATTGACAACCAATCTAGTAGGGTTCTTAATCGATTGAAAACCATCCACATCCACTATAGGTGTAGCAGCCTGAGTTGGCTTCCGTGGGGGTAGCAATGACTCCATGGGCTCCTTTGTGGCTTCCGTGGGGGTAGCAATGACTCCATGGGCTCCTTTGTAACATTCTCGGCCTGCACTGACTCCTTTGTAACCCAAACTTGCTTGGGTTTCATCTTGCACTTTGCCTCCTCATGACCAATCCTCTTACATTTCAAACACAAGACAGGTTTCCAGTGATACTTAAGGGGCACTTCAGTAAGAACATCATGTTCATTTATAAAGGAAACTACATCCAACAACTCCTGATTCAGTTTAACCTCAATCAAACATCGAGCAAATAGTAGCTTGTCACGTTGTTCAATAGCTTTGTCCAYCCAAATAAGAGTCCCCAAAGATTGAGTGATCTTCTCCAACACATGAAATCCCCAATATTTAAAAGCTAATCGCACCAGTCTTCACATCCTCGACCCCATAATCGTAATCAGGAACCCACAGCTTAAGAATGACTGGCTTTCTAACAAAAAATGTCCTCTCGTTAGCCAAAATCTTTTCACATTCATCACGAAGATGGAATCTGATAATGAACACCCCTTTTGAGAGGGCTGCAATTTTATCGACACCACAATCCTTCCAAATTCGTTTAATAAAGCCTTCAAAAACAAAAAAAGGCGGATTGGCACCCAACACAAAGCACACAAGAGATAAATCTCGAAATTCAAGCTCATGTTGAATATCAACCACAAGAATTAGCTACCATATCAGTCCGCTTATCAATTACACTAACAACAACATTTTGTCCAGAAACATTAGCATTTCGTCCATTAACATCAGAATTTTGTCCATTAACAGAAATATCAATTTGTCGGGTTTGGGTTCGATTAATCTGGGTATTTTGGATAATGGGCGCATTATTTGGGACTCCATTGCTCTCAATAGGCAACCCATGAACAATTGCAAGTCCATTAACAGTCGCAATCGCATTCAGAGAACTAGGGTTCATCTGAGAAATAGTGTGAGGATTAATCAAATTACCTTCAACTTCATCACTCCAAGTTAGACGAGATTGGGGCTGCTTCGTATGAATAGATTGCAACCAGTCCGAGAAATTCAAACGCAGCTGTGATTTCGCCTGCAATTCCTTCAAAGTAGATCGAGGAGTCACCACCTTAGTCAACTCCGCCGCATCCCCTGTTGAGTGATGCGACTCGTCATTAGTCACCAGTGAAGCGGCGTCGACTTTCTGGTTTGAAGAATGTTCTATCTCGCGTTGCAAATTCCTTCTCGCTCGTGAATTTCGTGCCATGGCAGTCAAGGATCTTGAGCGAATTTTTCAGAAAGAAAAAGGTTGAGAGAGGGAGAGTCTCATCGCAAGTTTTTTTGATCACTTACCCTTGCTTCTTGATTTACTGCCTTTTTAAAAATGCTTGTAATGTTTTGATTCAGTTCGAATTTTGATCTTGGGCTTGGATTGTACTTATTGTTGAATTCCGTATTTTAGTTTCAGATTGCGCTTATTCTGGTTTTTGTTCTACTTCCTCCGTTTTCAATTTCATGCAACAAAGAGGGTTGCACATTTTCCAAAGTAAAATTTCTACCGTAACACATTAGGAGATATTAATTTGATTACCTTTATTAATCACCCCCATTTCCCAYTAGTCTACTGATACGATGAACTACTTGCCCACAACACGTCAACTCCTACCACCACCACATGTCCACACCCAACCAAACAATCTACCACCACCATGTCATCTAACACCTCCCACGCCATTTGCCACAATCACCAACCATAACTAAAAACCCAAAAAAATTAAAATCAATATAGCTAAACAAAAACCCCAACTAATAAAAATTCAATCGCATAAATTGATGGTTTGTGGCCTGATTCTTGACCGAAATTACAATAATTACATAAGATTAAATTGAATAGAAGAAGAAAAAAACGAGGTGGTGGTGATGGAGGCAACGGTGGTACGTGGTAGTGATGGAGAGAATGCGGCGGCCACGATGGAGAGAGAACGACGATGTCGTTGATGGAGGGTGAATGAGGTGGCGGTGATGGAGACAACGCGCGGTGGTTGCAGTGATGGAGAGAATGCGACTGCGGCGGTAGTTCACATAACGGTGGTGGTGGTGGTGGCGTTGATAGAGAGAGGAGAGAGGGGAGAGGAGAGAGGGTGATGGTGGTAGATAGAGGAGAGAGAAAGAGGGTGGTGGTGGTAGCTTGAGGAGAGAGAAAGAGGGGTGGTGGTAGTGGTAGAGGAGAGAGAGAGGGGTGGGTGATGAATGATGATGAACCTGGTGTTGATGAATTGATGTTATATTGTTTAATTGTTAATATGTAGATTAATTAGATATTATTTTATTATGATTATGATAATGAATGATTTAAGCTAYTAAATTGAGGGTAAACTTGTAATTTTACAATAAAAACTTACCTAATATAGTAAAAAATTAGTTTGTTGCAAGTATTAAGAAATTTCCTAAAATGGAAATTGTTGCAAGAATTCGAAAACGGAGGAAGTACAATTTTTAATATGGGATACRGAAGTGGGTGGTGTTAGTGGCAGAAGGGGTGGTGTTAGAGGCGCGGGTGGCACGGTGGCGGGCGACGTTAGAGGCGTGGGTGGCACGGTGGTAGCGGCGGCATTGATGATAGATTGGGTGGCATTTTTTAGTTTGGAGGAGATGGGAGAAGGGGAGGTGAGATATTCATTGAATAATAAAAGTTAACTTGTAAAACAGGTTTCAGGTTAAAAGGCCCAATTAAAGAATATTGGGTGTTAAGTTAAGATTAATATAAAATAAAGTTCAGTTTAGATTATTTTTTAAAGAGCACCAAAAGGTGCGATTATTATTAAATTAAGTTCATATCGGATTATTTTTGGAAGACCAAAAGGTGGGATTATTATTTTCAATTTTCCAAAATAAAACTAACAATAATATCAAAAGTTCAAAACCCGGCTCAACCCCATATAACAATGAGATAACATTTTACTCTAACTAATATATCGAACTTATGAAATAAGATTAGTGATAATAGAATGACTAATAAAGTAATAGCTGCACCTCTAAGTACTCTCTCTAGAGTTGATGAGATAACATCTTCTCTCTTTGTAATCCAGACCTCCGACCAAGCTTTGGGGATACTAAGATCCCTTGTGAATTTAAGTTGACATACCCAAATATCAACAATACACTTAGGATCTTGTAGTAAATGGCATGGATGAGTTTGCATGTAAAACACAACTCCCAAAGCAATTTGCAAATATATATATATATATATATATATATATATATATATATATATATATATATATATATATATATATATATATATATATATATATATATATAGGAAAAGGATCTTGTGAAAACTAGGTGCTACAATAAAATGTGAAAACTTTACATCCTCACCATTCATTTAATTTGATTCAATCACACTCGTTGATTCAATCACAACCATTCAGTCACTCCACTACACTTTATTGTACGGTTTTTTCATTTTCCCCTTTACTTTCTCTCTCTTACTTTACTATTCACGAAAATCTTCATTAACTTTACGAAAATCTTCACAAACTTCACGAAAATCTTCACAAACTTCAATCTTCACGAAATTCGTTCTTCATAAAATTGTGTATTTTCGATCTTTAGGTTTGTAATCTCTAGTTTCTTAATTTCATGATGAATTTATGATTGTAAACTGTTTGTAGAAATGCTTGTGAGATTTTCATGTTATTCTACTAGTGATTGAGTTTGTTGCAATTGTACTCAATTTTTGCTTGTTTCTCTTATGATTTTAATCGTTTTTTGGTTACATGTTACATCTGTAATTTTGATTTGATTTTCGATCTTTTKGTTTTTGTTGCTTACTGTTCGATTATTTTGCTGAAACGAAGCAAAATTTTCTTCGAGTTTTTGCTGCAATTTTGCTTTGATTTTTGATGTTTTTGAATGAGATAATGTTTGTAGTTTGATTGAAGAAGAAGCAACTTGCGTCTTTGATTTTAGTCATTTTTTTGCGTTGTCGTTGTGTATTTTACTAATTTTAGTTGAGTTTTGTGTGAATTTTTTTTGGAATTATGAATTTTGTGTCATTATCTTAATGCTCTTTTCTACTTTAAAGCAACAACCATTCCATTTTTATTTGTAAATTACATCATTGTAAACGTTAGCTCTCGTTTAGTACTGAGTTATATTGTATTTGATTGGCATTAGCTGAGTTTGAGCCATGATGTTAGAGGATATGAATTTCAAGCATGCTTGTATTTAGGACTTAGAATTATAATACAAAATGTCCTAAATGTTAGAATTATAATACAAAATGTCCTAAATTTCAGAAGTATAATACAAAATGTCCCAAATCTTGGAATTATAATACAAAATTTCCTAAATCTTATAATTATACTACAAAATGTCCTAAGTTTCACAAGTATATTTCTGTCCTAGATTTAGGACATTTTAAAACTCTGATACTCTATTATATATGAGTATGAAATTCATACTCGATATATTACCAAATTTATYATGCTTGCCAAATCTATTATGCTTGTTGTTTGATCTGCATGTGGATAATGTTTCATTCTGATAGTCTTTGTCCATGTCAAAGTTATATACGAAGTATGAGAATATGAGATGCTTCCAAGGAATAGGAGCTGAGAAATGACAGAAGGAAATCTATTATGCTTATTGTTTGATTTGCATGTAGATAATGTTTCTTTCTCCCAGTTTTTGTCCATGTCAAAGTTATATATGAGAATATGAGATGCTTTCAAGGAATAGGAGCTGAGAGATGATAGAAGGAAACCAATACTTAATCAAACTTTCAGAACAATTGAAACAAGGATGCAGAACTTGCCTTTTCTTCTTGCTCTAGGAGACTAGTTCTCATTCTAAAAATGGAGGTTTATAATTGTTCCTGAAATCATCTCATTGACAAAAATTCGTGTATTCTTGAACAACCGAGTTGATTCTTAGTTTTCCTCAATTGCCTCAATGTTAATTAGTTTTGTAGACTATCTCCATTATGACCTCACAGTATCACACTCAATAATTATGTAGATACAGTGACATAGATTGGTATTTATGGCCRTAGGCTATCTGGTTTGCAGCATTTCTATGTGMTTTACTCATAATCTAGTAGGCAGAACAAGTGGTAGACAGTAAAAACATCCACGTGATTAGTTCATCAACTAAATCTGCTTGTCTTATAATTGCTTATAGCATTGGTTTAATGAATTTTCAAGATGCATATTTAGCAGCTTCTCTCATTTCATTGCCAACTCTTTTGTACCATCTGAATCTTAATTATACCTTCTGCCAAGTTAAATTTTCAATTCATTTTCAAAGGGTAACTTAAAAAGACAAGTTGTGTGAATTAGCTTCCTGTTAGGGTCATGAGTGTGTGATTTCTTTAATGAGAATGGCAATAGATTTTGCTTTTCTGACCGRCTTGTCGCGTACCTATCATAAATAACCTATTAATACTACCTAATGTAGCTAGTGGTAACAGGGTCGAATCCACAAGGAAGCAACAATTAATTATTAATTAATTAAAAGCATCTAGATTAGTAAAAGAGCCTTTGTTTGATTTATTTTAAATTAGAACTAATTAAAGCAATGAATTAACTATGACTAAAATATAATAAACTAAAGTCTAGGGCTAATGGTTTCAACTATACCAGACAAGCCAATTAACAATACCATATGGGCATCCAACAATCACAGATTAAGGCACAATCGAATAGGATCAAAGTTCTCTCGAATTGATGAAACCATAGAACACCCTAACCGTATCTCTCGACCTAGGATAGTCTCGTCTACCTTTTGACGTAGATCTTGTATTAAGTTTCAATCGCTAGATCTAGTAATCGTGACTAATCTAATTACTCAATTAAGTTGTGCCACTATATAAATGAATAACATGAGAAACAATCAATATGGAAATTTGATAAATGCCAAATATGAATTGAATCAAACCCAAACATGCTAATTATTTGTTATAGATCTCCAATTGCCCTAGAAAAGAAATTATCACAGCTAATTGATAGACATCATGATAAAAATAGCAAATAATAAACCTAAGAATCATCAAGGAAATCTAATGAAAATAATAATAAAAATAAACAATAATCAATAGCAAGAAAATAATAAAGAAGAAACTAATGAAAAATACCTTGAATGCTTCAATTGATGGAAAAAATAAAACTAGGGTTTTGTGAGAATACGTAATTGAATTTTGAATTTATCTAATAATAATAAAAGGTCGTTTACAAATTAGGAAATCTCYCTTTAAATACTCTTGAATTCCCAAGATAGATGGCTTGCTAAAAGTACAATTATATCCCTCTAAATAACAACCCAAAAAAAGATATTAAAACTGGCCAAATCGAGTCTGAATCGATCGGATTACATCAAACCGATCGGTTCAATTTAAATCGTGGCAGTTTCACTGGCTATCTTTCAAACGCCATATATCTCAAGCTCTAGTTGTCCGAATTACGCATAAGACCTATCAGAGCGAAGCACCCGAAGTCTAGTTTCCAATGCAATTAGAATCACACCAATCCGACATACGAAACGTGATTTATCACCAAAAGCGCGAGCATATGTCAAAATTGATGCTTTGCAACGATCATTCTTCGTGTAGCTCCACTCCTAGCTCCTCACTACTCCTTCTAAGGATTCGTAGTGCTCGAAAATGAGTCCAAAATCACTCCAAATCAATGAAAGCAACCTAAAACTCATTCAAACACTAAACAAACACATTAGTAGCAAAGATGGCCTTAAGAAGGCCAAAAACCATTCAAAATAGCAAGAGAATGAGGAGAAAAACCATATATCAATACAATATATCAAACTCCCCCAAGCCAAACTGTAATACCCCGGATTTTTAAAATTTAATTAATTATTATAATTATAATTATAATTATGAGTCTAGTTTACGAATTTAAATTATATTTTATTTTCCTAAAAGAGTTTTATTTAATTAGTTAAAGTCAAAATTTGTTTTTAACGTGATTTCATAAATCGTATTAAAATTTTGTTAGTTTCAAAGTATAATTATTTCCTTAAACATTATTTGAATCTTTGATAAAGTATTTTTCGTGATCGATTATTTTCAATATACAAGTTACAATTATTGTTCTATAAATTTTAAGCTTTGTTATTATTTTGTTATGTCAAAATAGGGCTTGATTTAAGGCCTAAAATATCTTTTAATAAAATAAATATTTTTGTCACAAAAAAAAAGGAAAAACACTCATCTTAGAACATCATCTTTCTCCTCCTCACCAATGGGATTTTAGCAATTACATCACCCACCATTGTTGATTAATTTAATCAGAATTATCATCATCTTCTTCCCTCCACTTGTACACCATCTACCCAAACACCATCACCAARCTTCTCCTCCACCCATCCAACCTCCATTGTTACCCAATCAAAAACAAGCTTTGGATTAGTTTAACCATCAAATTCATCTATAAATAGCACCTAGTTCATTCTGATTCTTCACTCAAAATCACTCTAATTTCATTCTAATCTAATTCTTAAACCCTTGTTTTTATTTCTCATCAAAATCCCAAATCAATTTCCTTTCCTTCTTCTTCTTTGCCTAGCTCCGTCGAGCCGCGGCCAACTGTGCCACCCTCCTCCTCCGCCTCCCTCCCTCCCCTTGGCCCCACCGCGGTAGACCGCCGCCGCCGCTGCCACTTGCAGCGCTGCTGGTGCTGGTGCTGCGTTGGTGTTGCTGCCACTGCTGCCTCCTACCTCCTCTCCTTCCGCCTTCCTCTCTGTCGCACCAGGACCAGCCACCACCGCCTGCTGGTGGTG
>SNQN01005977.1:0-18639 GCA_008642245.1 Bassia scoparia
CTAATGTTGCGCATTGCATTTGTTTGCTGCCTAGAGAGAGAAAGATAACGAGAGCAACAACACATGCAGGCTCGCAGGTTGTAGCATGCTCTATCGGTCAATTATTTTTGTTTTGTATTTCAGCAGGTAAAAACGCTATTACCGGATAAAAACGTTATTATCAATAGCGTTTTATCTGTGTAATTCGCTATTGACGATAATATTTTAAAAGTCAGGTTTTAAAAAAATTAACTAGTGTTTTGGTCCGAGCGATGCTTCGGGTTATCGTCCGAATCCACATATATAAACAATGGTATATTATGTAAAATTGCTYATTTTGTGAGTTTTGGTAGATAATAAACTTAAAAGAAAATAAATCAAGGTTTTTAACATAAAAATAATGGTCGTAATTGTAACWAAAAATATTAGAAAAAGATAATACATCACCTTTAAATKGGTTAAACATGATCATGAGACTTAATTATAATTTATTTGATATGATAATTAATGAAATTGTTATGGATTAGTSGTTAAAACATAACCTTTTATCTTTAAGGTCATAGGTTCAAATCCTTGTGTTTGCAATTTTTAAATTTTTTTAAATTGAATATATACATTAACACATGGCATGTTATAAAAAGTACACGTGGCGAGTCTATATTGTGTGAAATGCTACGTGGCGTATCTACATTGCGCAGCACTCCTTTTAATATATGTTTAAAGATACTTTTGAAACCGATCCTACGTGGATGGCATCATGAAAAATATTTTTAAAACCGAAACATATCCGTAAATTTGGATCTAGTTTGTACTTTGTAGTATGTATGTAAAAAATTCCCTGAAATAACCCARTAGGGTTTGATCATCCCTAAAGGAGAGGTGAACATAGGACCATATGTCGTGCCAAGTCCACAAGCTTCATGTCGAGCTAGTGTCCAAGTTTAAAAATGTTGTACGTGGACAACTCATGGCATAATTTTTCATATATTCACAATAATTTGTGAATAGTGTTAATTTTCCTAACAATAAGAACATGGAACGGAAGGAATACAATACTCGTTTTGGATTTTCAAAACGTGGACTGTGGACATGAGTAGGATAAAGAGATATTATATGGTAGCTCATATCTTCAAAAACATGTGAAGTTTTTTTCACAAAATAGTCAAGTATAAATACTTGGAAATGTATTAGTGTCAAACATAATACTCTGTATCAGCATCAACACATTTCCCAGTTTTTTATAAGTAAACGTTATTAATATACACAAAGAAGAACCAACATATTGTAATATTCAGTTCTAGTTGCTACACAAAGATGTGACACAATGACGATGTCAATGCAATGTACGAGTCTTCATGGGGAATATCGCTTGATCCTTCCTCAACAGAACTACCTACATAAAAACTGTAAAAGCAACTCAAGTCTTCAGATTATGCACGGAAAAATGGATTAGAAGCCAGTGTTCTTAAATATATGCCTCATGAATCCTGTTCGTGCAAGAATATTGCCCCACATCAACAATCAACTGGAGCGGTGAATTTCAGCTAAGTTCTTACTGCATGCACACAAWCAACTTACATCTCACCATATGATTTCCTGAATTTTGAGTTGTAAAGAATGGTAGGATGAACCAAAAAGGATACCAATATCACTGTATGTCTCAGCATCCAAATCACGTTCACATATGAGCTGAAGAAGTTTAAGCAATTCAAATGTCTTCAGCTTCACATACAAAAAAAGTAGCATGATTCCCATATCAAGCCATAGAAACCCAGAATGAGACGCGAGAAATATAAACCAAACTTTAGATGCTTGTAACTTTAGCCTTGTTGAGGTTGGCAAGCTCCTCAATGAGCTTTCTCTCTTCATCATTTAACTTTTTAGGAATCTCAACTTGCACTTTCACTAGCTGGTCACCTCTTTTGTTCCTTCTATTTACATAAGGAACTCCCCTTTTCTCCATCAACAAGGTAGCATTAGGTTGGGTGCCAGCAGCGATCTTCATATCAACCATTCCATCAACTGTTGGAACTTTTACCACTGTCCCCAAGATTGCATCTAGATAGGATATCTTGCAATCATAGAGTATATTATTCCGTTCCTTTTCAAAACAGGATCTTCACGAACTTCAAATCCACAAACAGATCACCAGGGGGGCCACCTTTTTTACCAGTTCCTCGATTCAAGTTTAATTGGTTCCAATCAACCTGCAGGACATTTTACTTTAATTTTCTTGGATTTTTTACTCGACTTCACCCGACATTTACTGCAAGGGGTGGATCGTTCGCCCATTCATCACAGTCAGGGCAAGACACTGCCTGTTGAACTATACCAAACGGTGTTTCATTGAAGAGATAAGCTGTCCATACCCGTTGCATGATTTGCAGACTTTAGACTTAGAGCTGGTTTAGAACCTGAGCCTTCACAGGTGGAACAATCTTCTAGCCTAGTTATCTCAATATCCTTCTCTACCCAAAACTGCCTCTTTGAAATCAAGTCGAGACTTAAGCAGATCCTCACCCTCTGCAAAGCCAGCCCTAAAGTTTCCACCCATACCATACCATCGAAATGTTGGTAATTCATCACAAATGCTGCTGAACCCTACAATATATAATTGGAAGATGGAAGAATTTCTTAAGCAGAAACATGTGAAAGAGCCTTCCTTGGCTGGTCATATATAATCTAAAGATCAATACGTAGAATCGTTTAGTACAAATTTGCTTCAATGTTAACAGTTTAGTTTTCTGCAGTCTTATGGTATTAATAATGATATAGGTTATACTACATATGAGTACTAAAGTTTGCCACCTAAGCTAGTTTATCAATATTAGCCATCTTCTTTTTCAGTTTTTTTTATTGGATTATGCCAAAAGCACACTTACATAGTGAATTACAATAATCATTGCTATTATCTCTTTGAACCTTTTACATTCACCTTACCTCAACCTCAGACCACTACTTTTTTATCTTTCAACTGCCAGTGTAACGAATAACAACTAATACCTTCTCTCTTACCACAGTGCAAATGTCTCCTAACCTCACATTCTCTCAACCTCCACACAGCCCCCCGCAAACCCAGAGCCGCAACCACGAGAACCGTGAACCACCACACAATGGCCACAAATCGCAACTGGACGCCACCCACACCACTTTGAATCTGCACGATTTGACTTCGAAATTCGCAAAATTTTCAAACCCTTCACCCCAATTCGATTTTATTGGACGTTAGATGGGGATTTCGCAATCACAATCATCAAAATAGTGAAGCAAGCTCGAATTTGCCAATAATGTTCGAAAAAGGGTTCGAATTCATGTTTGATAATTCCAATTTCATGAATGAATTCGTGGGTGTTGTAGAATGATTTGTGTATTCTTGGTTCAATTCTTGGTTCAAATTCTTGGGTTGTTAGAATGAATTGCTGATGTTATGCGACAGTTGTGGTAGGGTCGATGGTTAGTGTGTACGGGTGTCGTGGTTGTTCGATTGTGGCGAGGGGTGAGGTAGGTTGTCATGACTCCACTGGTTGTTGTGTAGTGGTGCTGTCTGCAGAGATGGTGCTCGTGAAATTCGGGAGTTTTTTGGACTACAATTGAGCAGATTTTTTTTTTAAATAAAAAAAATTATCCAGCTTTTGTTAACCATGGTTAAGGAAAATAAGAGGTAATTGAGTATATTAGTTGCCTAAATCTAATTGATGGTATTTTTTGACAATAAAAAAGTGATGGCTACTACTGATACTAATAACTATAGATGGCCACCAACAGGGGCGAAGCTAGAAAAAATATTGAGTGGACCGAACACATGAACTAAATTCCACCTCTCCCCTAAATTTACGTTTTTTATTTTATACCCCATACTGCACGCGTCTGCACCTAAAAATCCACCCGCCCATACAAATCACTTACCATATTCCATACCCCTCCCAACTTTCAAACTCCATCAACTACTACCCACAATAAAGGGGGTTTGATTTTCAAACCTCAAATCCCAGAGACAACCCCTTATTGTGGATGCCACTAAATAATTACATTTTATATTATTTAATTATTAATTTTAAAAACATACAATTATAGAAACGAGTATTAAAAATATGAAAAGAAACTATGAAACAATAAATAGTACATGCACAAACTTGTGGAAATAAGGGAGTGAGTGTTTCATTAGTTTATATTTCGTAGGCCGTAGGTTTTTTTTGTATAGGCATTTAGGCAATACTAATTGACTTAGTTGGCATGTTACAATCCTTAGTAATCTATGTACAGTCTATATTTCTTCTGACATGGTACAGACTAGTAGACTTATCCGTAATTTATGCTTGTTTCGCCCTTTCTTTTCTACTTTATCAAGAATATCACATTGTACTTGTGTACGTTCTATATTTACAGAGTATTTCTTCTACTTCAGCACTGATGCGCCTACTAAACTTAATAGATTTTGGGTTCAATGAGGGAAGCGCCCCCCCCACACGCCCCCCCCCCCTCTCTCTCTCTCTCTCTCTCTCTCTCTCTCTCTCTCCGCCCTGGCCACCAATGAGAAAAACCCTAAAATATATCTTCTATATGTTTAAACCCAAATCAGATCAGTTTTGGTTAGCCATGGTCAGCACTAGCAAAACATATAGTTCATGAAGATAGCTACGGAAGAACATTACCCCATGCCCCATGTTTGGGCCACCTTTAAGACCATCTTCTCCATATCTATCATATATGGAACGCTTCTCATCATCCGACAAGACCTGCAGGTTGAGTAATCTTACACTTAGCACTGACTCGATAGTCAAAACTGACAGGCAGATCAGACAGATCAGCTAGAGTGCATACTATGCACAGAACAGATACTTTACCTCATAGGCATTACTAATTTCCTTAAACTGTTGTTCTGCCCCTGGATCTCTGCAACATGGCAGGAGTGGAAAATTATTAAATTTCAATTTCCAGTTATAAGCAGGAAATAATTAGTTAGCCTAAAGGAAGTAAGAATAACAACCGAACCATATGATATACTCCGTATATTGTTTACTAAACAAATGCAAGAAATTTGACTGTTGTTATACAATCCACAATTTGAAATTAATACTACCAAATTTTAAAGGAATTTCATCATGCTTTAAAATTTCAGGCGCTGTCACAGAACCACTTTTGGGGGCAATGTGGATGGTTAGTGGCCGTTGTGAGTTAAAAAATTTCACATATCAGACATTACTGAGTGATGTGACCGACTTTTGGATGTATAATACCATGGGCTCATTATGGAAAACCAAAATCTACATCTAACAAAGAGAATGAAGTAGGTCATAAAACAACTGGTATCATAACTTAAAACACATACATCCAAGATCAAACTAAAGCCTTCGTCAATTTAATATTAGTCATCATGCCACCAAAAACATAATCCCATAGCCTCGTAGGCTTTCTAAATGTCACTCCATCTGTTTTAACTAGCTAAGTTATCATTGTGCATGATATTTCAAGCAAACATGCGTTTAGGATCATATACTTCAATAGAAAGATTGAGAAAAAGGAGAGGTTTTTAGTAAGAATATAACAAAACATAGGGTGACAAAAGTAAAAGTCAGATGGTAAACATTCACGCAGGACCCACATGGCTTCAAAGGGGTAGGCGGGTAGCAAGTAWACAATAGTCATTAATGAATATGTAGTGAGTAAAAAGAGACTGAGGGGGCATAAATAGTCTCTTCTAAATTATCAAGTTTACGGCCATTAATGGTTTGAATGTTTTCRTCATGATGCAACCAAATATAAAAAGTTTCAACATGCTGTTATTAATGGGKAAAAAATGCTATAATCTTAAAGAATTTATTCAGACAGCCAACTAAAGGAACATACAGGCTAATGGAAAATAAATAAACATAAGAAAATCAGTATGCGCAATATCATGAAGGTTGAACTTCCAACTTACTTGTTTACATCAGGATGGTAAGTTCGGGCAAGCCTCTTATAAGCTGCACAAATGAAGGGCGTCAACCATAGGTGATTAGTTCAATAACTACTTCAATTACTTGGGAAATTGGGAGAATATAAAATTATAAATATTATATAATAAAGGACCGTTTGTCAATATGAATCACAAGTTTGGGCTATCTTCCTAAATCCTATGTTAATTCAAGTTTGGATAATTTCAAATAATCCCAAGTTTGTGCGTTATCTTGCCAAATCGGTCCAAAAGGTAAAGTAACCTGCTAAACTGTTTGAGACATGTTCCAACGCTATAAGAACTTGACTTGTAAATAAATATAAATTTCTGTTTCTTCATGACTAGCTTGGGCTAGAAGGATATCTTAGCTTCTCCTCTCCAAAAGTCCAAAAATGTCAACTCTACATACTATGATTCAAAACACATTAAAAATACTATTGGCTTCTAAAAGCATGTCATAGATATGAATTGGTAAAGTATTTGGATGGCTGAATATCTTTGAACAGTCCTAAAAATACTCTTTTCTTTCCACATACTCTGAATATATTGCTTTTGAGAATCRTAGTTAGTGCATAGATATGCGTGGAGTGGTGTTGGAGCAATGATTTTGACCCCAAGCACTTCTTGAGTTCTTGTTACCCATCCTCCATAGAAACCCAACCCTCCATTGAAAAGTCCAAGTTTCAGCCCCCAGATTTCCTATCCACCAGCCTCCAGCTTTCCTGTACACCAATTTCGAGAATACAACCATTGCCACAGCTACACAACCACAAGGTTGATGCGCTGTGGAGTATTTCGCATAATAATCTTAAACATTTGTTACAGTTAAATATTTAACAGAGTTCGTGGTATTAAATCAATATCAAACAACTTGCGATTAAAATTGGGTATATATTAGCTCAATTTTTGGAATTTATAATTGACCATTTTTCCAAAAAAAAAAAAAAAAAAAAGAAAAGAAAAACATGTATTCTTCGAAGTCATTACACAATGACACGCATACTAAGGAAAAACATATTGCAGGGCCAACTTCATGAGCAGATTGCGTGGTTAGAATGCATTAGGAGAAATGATAGACACAAAGAGCACTAAAAGCTACAAAACAAATAAAAGGTATGTCAAGAAAGTTCATACTAAGCAAGTGTGCCCTTCAAAATCAAAGGTAAATACCCTCCGTCTTAAATTAGTTGCTTACATTCTATTTTCACAAGACCAAGGAAACATGTGGATCCCACAAATATAGTAACATGAATAATGAGATAAAAAGTAATTAATATGTTACTTATGTGGTTTTGATAGGAAATACCCACAAATGAGGTGGAAATGGTAAAAAAACAAATGGACCACATCCAAAATAAGAATCGTAGCAAGTAATTGAGACGTCCAAATAAGGAAATGTAGGCAAGTAAAAAAGACGGAGGGAGTAATATAACCAAAATTTAGGTGTGCATACTTTCCCATCATTTGGTTATGGGGGCTGGACATAACTGGACAGTTTCTAAAATGTCCCATCAAGAGGGAAGATAATGCATATGACTGACAAAAACAGAAGACTACAGAAATTTGAGCAAATCGCAGATAACTGCAAGCCTTCGATGATAATATCTAATCTTTATAGATGACACTTAACATTTTCATTTATAAATCTTTTAACCACAAATCTTCTACCTCATTTTCCCTCTCTTCTCCAACTAACTCACTTTTTATTCCTCAGGTCACCACCAACATACCACAGCATTCTCAATTTCCCCTCCCCCTTTGACCAGTTCATAGCGAAAATCGATGGTCTCCCTCAGTCCCTCTCCCTAACTATCCCTCAAAAGGTGAAGAAATAACGATGCTCCATAAAGACCAGCCGAGTAAAAGAAACAAAAAGAAGACTAAGGGTGTGTTTTCTCTGCTTTATTAGACCTGAATTTCTCGAACTGATTGAAACTTAAACTTTAAGTATCGTAGTGAACTTACTATACTTGAAACTTACTTAAGGTGAAGAAAATCCACCCTAATATTGCAAGACAACATTATAGCCCTCAGTAAGGGAAACAAAAGAACAACCTAATAGTAAATATAGAAGCYGCAATAGAGGTATTCACCAGTTTTGATTTCGGGCTTCCTAGCATCTTCTGCCACCCCAAGGACAGAATAATAACTCTGCATTTACAAGATAGCCAAAGTCAGAGCATGTTTGCTAATTTTATTTTATTTTTTCACTGCCACAACACTATTGCAAGGAAATAAAAATAATATAACTATCAAGCAACTACATGGTAGGAGTCTGACCCTTTCTGCCCTAACAATGAGGCGGGAATGGGATTGCTTGAAATGATTGGAGTCCTTCAAAAGCCTTGGGCTTAGAAATTTGTGAGAACAGTCTAGAGAAAAAATAGTTGAGCTTGATGAAGACAGAAGCCCCTTGCTCGCACAACTGCATTTATTACAATCAGAATTCAGAAATCTAGCACATGAACACATCACACCAGTGGAAATATCATTCATCGTCACTAAAATAAAAGGCGTCATTCATCATTTCGAAAATAAAAATGAAAGGTCATTTATGCTACCATGAATTCTAACAAGACACAAACACTAAGCTTTTTATATAATTCTTAGGAGGCAAAAGTTCCCACTTAGATTAGGCTTTGTTTCATTACCCGAACTGCCAAACTGCAAAACCCTTCCAGGAACTTACTGAAATTTATTACAACTTGTTCTATATTGGAAATTGAACTTGGCATCCCTAAACCAACTAGCTTATTTGAGTGCATATACTTTCCATAAACTTAATGATTTGAGGTGGATCCTATGATAGCTAACATTCATTGGGTCCTATCGTGGTTGACCACTACTATTTTGAATAACCCAAAAGATCGAGCTAAAGGACAGCTTTCAATTTTGGAAGTTGAGAAAGATATTCCTTACAGTTACACTGAATAAAGGTGAAACATAGGATTTTTTTGTAACTGCTTCTATACATATATTTCAACAATGTGCATGTGAGTATTTGGCAAGCAGCGTGGAACATCATAAACAATAGTACAACAGAAACATAGACAAGTAACCCATGGACACTTTAGATCCGCCTCAAAAGAGAAGCAGAAAAAAAATGATAAAATAAGTTAACATTATACCTTCTAAAGCGACAAATGGTGCTTACCAATGTGAAGACAATATATTAGAGCTGGTGGTAATATATATTCCAGCTGCTGGACTCTGCAAGCCACAATGAGGTACAAACATTCCACATGGTATGGTCGCCATGTACAAACACCTATACGAGCAAGAGTTATTGTGACTATTTGAGTTAGAACATGTAAATAAAATAGATCATAATGATATAAGACATCACTTTGGAGCACGGGCAGAAATTCTTCATCAAAAAAAATGAAAGACCACAAGGTGGTTGATACTTGATATTGGAAAAACCTATGTATACAAGTTCCAAGGAATAGCCATTTGTAAATTGTAATTTGCATGCACTAACAATTTTGCAGTATAAGGAGACTCTATAGCAAAGTTGTCATTATTCTGTTTGCACATATGAGAATGTGGCATCAGTAAAACACGTGTGCAACTGTGCATCAATAAAAGAGTTGAATCATGGATATCTTTTCCAAATGGTTAAAGAGCTTTTACTCTTTGTTAGGATAGTGAGAAAGGGAGGGATTCATCCTCCTTTGTTTGAATAAGACAAAGAGAAAGGGAAGGGAAGAGAGATGGAAGGATTCAATATCCCTCCCTCTTCAATAAAACAAATCCTTCTAGGCTTCCATTGTTGAAAAGATTTGGAGGGAAAATGACACCTTACCTTCTCCCTCCCCTCCCCTTCCTTTCCCTTTCCCTTTCCCTTTCCCTTTCCCTCTTCAATTTCTATCCAAACAAGCCATTGATTCCCTTTTTCTTTTGAGAAAAGACACAACTACCATTTTATGGAGGACAGAATGACAAACTACAGAAGTACATAATGTAGGAACTTACAATTAAAAAAATCAAATATTGCTAAGTAATGTTTATTGCAGGACGTGCATAAACTTGGCAGTTGGTAGTGTCTATTTGTCACGGACCAAGGTGGTGATGGTCCAACCCACACACCTCTCCAAGTTTATGTCCGAAAGAGGAAGGGAGCTTCTAAAAGTCAGGAGGTCAACTTACCCAAGGAAGGAAAAGAAACCCAAGAGCAATCAGCCAAAATTGTTGAAGAAGCAGAAGACAAGGGAATTGGTTCATCATCAGAGTAGAAATGCTGACAATTAGCTTTTTAAGCATGGATGTTTAATTGTAGTAATTGGACTTGTGAAGTCTGACTTTTGTGTATTTAAGTTAGAAGAGGCAGGGGAGGAAAAATCATCCAGAAAGAAAATTGTAGTCTTGGACTTTTGAGATTAATGGCCTCAAGTCATTAGATTCATATCCTTAAGGTATGCTTATCATTGTAACAAATATTTCCAGAAAATCAATCAATATAACTTCCTGCTTCCCACTTATTCAAACATTTCCAGTAGTATTAATTACAAAGTGCTAAACAAATTACAACAGTAGCTCATTCTCTGTTATAAACAATATCATCCGCCTGAATTCTTGCCGGAGAAACCGAGTCCCTTACATCTGGTATCAGAGCAGAACGACCATGGTGACGACGAGCGCACAGAAGGTGGAGGCATTAGAAGAGCAGATCGGAGAGGTGAGCTCGGAGCTCGCTGCACTCAAACAACGAATGGAGGCACAAGAAGAAAGGGTGAACCGCATGCTGTCGGACTCCTTAGCGTTGGCTCAACAAAATATGTGTGACCAACTTAAGGTGATGTTCGAGGAAGAAAGAAAGATACAAGAAGAGGTGGCTAACCGTAATGCCTTACGCTTAGAGGGGCGTATAGACCGATTCCGGGAAACTCAGGAAGGCCAGGCAGCGGCAGAATGACGAACCAACGAGCAAATGCGAGATGAGTTGCGAACCTTGGCAGGTGGGGCACCACAACCCAACCCGACACCAGGGGCACAAAGGTCACCTCAACCGTCACGGAGGCCAGAAACACCCTCACCGGAGGATAATTTTCACCAAGTAGGAGGGGAAAATCCCAACCACGATAATCGAGGCGGGCAAGGTGGTCACCGGTGGAAACCGAGAAGGCTTGAGATGCCCATTTTCGACGGAAGTGAGCCGGACAACTGGCTCGTAAGAGCCAAATTATACTTTGACTTCCACCGACTTACAGAGGAGGAGAAGATGGAAGTAATGGTAGTGGCATTAGATGGTAAGGCACTTACTTGGTTTCAATGGGAGCAAAAGCGACGACCATTTATCGAGTGGGAAGACTTCCGACGAAGGATGCTCCGCGAGTTTCGACCGTCTCACATTGGAAGCCTCCATGAGCAGTGGCTCGCTGTTCGCCAGACCACCACCGTAGAAGAATACCGTCGGAAATTCATCGAGCTAGCCTCCCCATTGGAGGATATCTCTGAAAGCTTGATGTTAGGACAATTTGTAAATGGGTTGAAGGAGGGAATTAGAGTGGAGCTTCGGTTGTTGAACCCTTATAACTTAGAGGAGGCCATGGAGATGGCAGGGAGGATCGAAGAAAAGAACCGGGTCACCCAAGACAGACGGCTCGGGTTCGGACCCATTCGCAGTAGCACGAGTCCTAACCCGAGCAACTCGTTGGGCTCGGGCACCAAGGGAGTTGGGGGGGCGAGCCAGGCATCCGGGCCACTTTCCGCAACCGGGTCGGAACGAATCTGGACCAAACCAACGGAGTCACAGGCCTCGATGAGTGTGGCTAAACCAGCTGAGTCTAGTACCGGTAGGGCGACATGGGGGACGCGTCGCCTCACGGAGGCCGAACAGCAAGAGAGGCGGTCCAAAGGGCTATGCTTTCGCTGCGACGAACGATGGAGCATCGGACACCAGTGCCTAAGGAAGGAGTTGAGTGTGTTACTCGCCGCCGACGAAGAATTAGAAGAAGATGCCATCGCCGGGAAGGAGGACGAACCTACGGTCGAAGAGGACCCATCGGTGGAGGTATCGCTATACTCGGTAGTGGGCATAACCAACCCCAAAACACTAAAATTGAAGGGAAAGGTGCTCGGCAGGGAGGTGGTAGTTATGGTGGACCCAGGGCCACGCATAACTTCATATCCACTACACTCATTGACGAGGTCCAGATTCCGGTGACGGCGAGTGGTGGGTTCGGCGTCTCATTGGGGAACGGAGAGATAATTCGCGGAAACGGAGTTTGCCAAGGGGTTCGAGTTCAGCTCGCCGGGGGGCTTACTGTGGTGGACGACTTTCTACCTCTTGGACTCGGGAACGCCGATATCATTTTGGGCATTCAATGGTTGGAACGACTCGGCGACGTCACCACAAATTGGAAAACGCATCAAATGCGCTTCACGGTTGCCGGAGCACCGGTGTTGATTGAAGGAGATCCCACGTTAGAAAGGACTCCAATCTCCTTGAAAGCTATGTTGAGAAATTTGACCAAAGAAAGGAGTGGATGGTGGGTGGAAGTCAATCGTATGGATATGATTGAAGATATTAAAGATGATGATCCATCACCCACCTTTTTAAAAGGAATTCTGGATGAATATGCTGAAGTATTCCAGGATCCAATGGGCCTACCTCCTAAAAGAGGCCATGAACATGCAATTGTATTAAAAGAAGGCAGTGATCCCATAAGTGTAAGGCCCTATAGATATCCACAAATTCAGAAAGATGAGATTGAAAGACTCATCAAAGAGATGCTCGAGTCCGGAATTATCATCCCGTCTACAAGCCCATTCTCAAGCCCCGTACTCCTAGTTAAAAAGAAGGACGGGTCGTGGAGATTTTGCGTGGATTACCGAGCCCTCAATAAGGAAACGGTTCCCGATAAATTTCCTATMCCRGTRAWAGATGAGCTCTTAGACGAGTTACATGGAGCCACTATTTTCTCGAAGCTCGACCTCAAATCCRGGTAYCAYCRAATTCGRGTCAAGGCCGGAGATACACATAAAACCGCTTTCCGKACCCATGAAGGCCAYTATGAGTTCCTAGTCATGCCATTTCGTCTTACCAACGCTCCGGCCACCTTTCAATCACTCATGAACGAGGTATTTCGACCCTACTTGCGTAAATTCGTTCTTGTATTTTTTGATGACATATTAATATATAGTAAATGTGAAAGTGAGCATCAAATACATGTGAAATTATTCTTGCAAAAGTTGGCCGAACAACAGTTGTATGCCAACTATAAGAAATGTGAGTTTGGAAGGGTCAAAGTGACCTATTTGGGCCATGTGATATCCAATGAAGGTGTAGCTATGGATGATGACAAAATAAAGGCAATCATGGATTGGGCCCATCCAAGGAATTTGAAGGAGCTCAGGGGGTTCCTTGGGTTGACCGGGTATTACAGGAAATTCGTGGCTCGGTATGCGCACATTGCGGGTCCCTTAACGGCCCAACTCAAAAAGGATGCTTTCGGGTGGAGTGACGAGGCGACTCGAGCTTTTGAGGAGTTAAAACGAGCTATGACAACGGCCCCCGTATTGGCTATGCCGGATTTTAACAAGCCCTTTACCCTTGAAACGGATGCTTCGGGGTATGGTCTAGGGGCGGTGCTAATGCAAGAAGGGAGACCAATCGCATATTATAGCAAAGTCCTCGGTCCCCGGGCCCGTTCAAAATCCATTTATGAGAAGGAATTGATGGCTATTTGTCTTGCCGTAGTCAAGTGGAAACATTACCTCATGGGGCGCCATTTCATCATACGCACCGATCAACAAAGCCTCCGGCACATTACACAACAACGAGAGGTGGGTAGCGACTACCAAAAATGGATGAGAAAATTAGTGGGTTTTGATTTCGAAGTCCATTACAAATCGGGAGCCTCAAATCGGGTAGCGGACGCGCTGTCCAGGAAGGAAGAGCCCACGGCCCACTTGGGAGCCATGATCCATTCGGTTGGGATCAATTGGGAAGTATTGGACCAGGAGCTTGCAAATGATTCTTAGCTTCATAGCATAAGGCAAGGTATTGGGGCAGAACAAGAGAGGCCCAAAGGATTTTTAGTGGAAGGAACTAGAGTGTTGTACAAGGGGAGAATCGTACTACCTTCATCTTCTAAGTTCATTCCAATTATTTTGAAGGAGTACCATGATACTCCTACGGGGGGTCACGAAGGGGAGGTGAAAACTTATCTCCGGGCGGCGGCGGAATGGTTTTGGCCGGGCATGCGTAAACGGGTGGGAGAGTATGTTCGGGGTTGCGACACTTGTCAACGTTACAAAGGGTCCCAACAACAACCGGCGGGGCTTCTACAACCGTTACCGGTGCCGACGGCAATATGGGAGGACATCTCAATGGATTTCGTGGAAGGGTTACCGCTTTCGAAGGGGGTAGACAGTATTTTAGTGGTGGTCGACCGATTTTCGAAATATTGTCATTTAATCGGGCTCCGTCATCCGTTTAATGCTTTGAAAGTGGCCGATCAGTTCATTAAGGAAGTGGTCCGATTGCACGGGTTCCCATCTTCAATTGTGTCCGACCGAGATCGAGTATTTATGAGCGTGTTTTGGAGGGAGCTTTTTCGACTCCAAGGGACTCATTTGAAACGGAGTACCGCTTACCACCCCCAAACGGACGGCCAAACGGAGATCGTCAACAAGGGCCTTGAAACTTACTTACGATGTTTCGCTACAACTCAACCGAAAACATGGGCTAGTTGGCTACCATGGGCGGAGTATTCTCATAATACATCTCCTCACTCGGCTACAAAGGTCACTCCATTCAAGGTCGTTTATGGAAGGGACCCACCTAAACTTCTAAGGGTCGGGCGGGGTCAAACGCCGGTGGACTCCTTGGAGTCTTGGTTGCAAGAACGTGATTATATGCTTGACGAGATCAGGCTCAATTTGCTGCGAGCCCAACAAATTATGAAGGGGTATGCTGATGCCAGTAGAAGAGATGAACAATTTGAGGTAGGAGATATGGTGTTTTTGAAACTACAACCTTACAGACAAAGGTCTCTTGCTAAACGTCCCTACGAGAAGTTGCTGCTCGATTTTATGGGCCTTTCACCATTACTCAGAAAATTGGTAAGGTTGCTTACCGATTGCAACTTCCGTCAACTTGCAAGCTACACCCCGTATTCCATGTCTCCCAATTGAAGCGCGCCATCGGGACAGCAACCCCTCCGACGACAATTCCGAAACAAATTACTCCCGACTTGGAATTTGTGGCTGAACCAGAAGCGGTCCAGGGTGTCCGGTGGCTACGTGAGCAAGGTCCGGATGCATTTGAGGTACTTGTCAAGTGGCGAGGGCTACCGGATTTTGACGCTACCTGGGAGGATGGCACCCTTCTCGCCCAACGTTTTCCCTCTTTCCACCTTGAGAACAAGGTGGATCTCCACCGGGGCGGTGATGTCACGGACCAAGGTGGTGATGGTCCAACCCACNAAGATATTATTTATTAGTTATTAGCTAATAGATTTAATTAATATTTATATAAATAATTTTACAAAAAAAATAAATAAATAATGAAATAAGTTTTGGAGGGAAATTTTTTAACCAGTGAGCGCCATGTGGCACTCTTGRTTTTTGCTTTAGTATATAGTTATTGATTGTTCAAGTAGGATCAACTATTTTTTTTAGACTAGTGTGCCCCGGCGCGCGATGCGCGCCGCGGTCCACTTTAAAATAMGTTTTTGTCATTTGCGAGTATTCAAATACTATGTAATTACGTGTGAACAAATCAACAATACTCAAATGCATATTTTAAGTTAGACCACGCCGCGGTCCACTTTAAAATACCAACTAACCAATCAAATACAAAATGCCTGGGCATAAGCCTTATAAAATAAAACCATACATAACAGAGGCTACAAAACGCAAATAAAACAAAATCATGGCGTGATGAAATTCATTGATGCTTGCAAAAATAAATAAAAACTTACAAAAAAGCTCATGTAGAGCCCTCCTGTTGCCCTCAACGTTCTCAACATTGATGCTTGCAAAACGCTTTCCAATGGTGCCGGTTGATTCATCAGCAACAAGAATGCCCATTCCAGGAGTAGCAATGTGGGTAGCACCTGCTCCACTTGCATTATTCCCCTGCACCTGCTCGTTTTGGTGTAGCTTGTGCTTGCTGCTGTTGCTGTTTTGGCGTGTAGCTTATGCTGCACCTGCTTCACCTGCATTACTCCCCTGCCCAGCGTCCATAGGTCTGATGGTCTGGCCTGGCACAAAACCTGGAACCTGCTGCTGGTTGCTGTCTGCTACACCTTCCTAGCAACCAGTGCTTCAACTGCACTGCTTCCCTGCACACTTCCCAAGGCTATCGTATGCTTCATCATTATTCTCCCCTAAAATGCATATACATACATCAATATATCGTATGCAATATCGTATTCTTTTGCTCTTTATATTCAATTCCTACCAAATAATCAAATATTAAATCAACAATCACCAATCACAAATAGTAATAGTATTTTATGAAAGCAAAGGAATGCAAAGTAATAGTAATATTAATACTGAATACAAAGTAGTCAATAACGATAGTAAAAGTCTAAAAGACTACTATTATAGTCATTATAAGACCAAATAAGAGCATCACAACATGAAAATAAAATGATTTGTAGTGCAAAATTAGTACCTAAGAAAATCAAATGCATACATGAGTCAAGTAAAATATGCACAGGGAATCAACACCTTGATCATATTTGAAGCTTTGAATCCATCTAGTTGGTTAAGAAGCTCTAACAAGGACTTCTAGCATTAGAGGGAACCATAACTTCATTGRATACCAAGTTTATAGTAAAATTCTACACAATCACTATATTTCAGTTGCAAGCAAAGAATACTAATCTATTACTCCCATTCAACGGAAAAAGAAACAAGGAGAAAATCCGGAAATCAACTTATTTGGAAACAGAAAACCAGTGAAACCAAATGAGTTGACATTTAAGCGACCCAAGAACTATTTTCTAGTCTATATCTCGCAAAAGGATGATTATTTCTTCAATTCAGTTCATGCCCACAAACCCTTTAATGTTCCCATGTTTAAGAAACAAAATCACATATGAAAGGATGCAAACAAACCTGCCTTGTAAGAGCCAAACATATATGTCGTAAACTTGTGCAAGACTGAATTGCATTGACGTATAACCCAAACCCTATCATAACACCACAACTCGATATGAATTTACTGGGATAAACCCAAACCCGGACATGGAGGACACAAAATAGCATGATAAACCACACCCATTTAAACGAAATTGCAATTAATTTATGTTCATTAACTTTTGCATGATTAATTGCAAAAAACCTGAAATCGACATTAAAAAAATACCCATTTACACAATTTCCATTTACTCATGATACTCCCTCCATCTTTTTTTAGTTGTTATACTTTGCATTTGATTTGACTTATGTATTCATAATGTAAACATCAACATCAATCAAACAAAATCACATACACTTGCATTTCATTATATACTTCACTATATACCCCTTTCTCAATGAACATCAATACTCATTGATCATTAATATAAATTCTAAAAACAAAGAAGAAGAAACAAAGGGATGAGCGCAAGGAATTAATCATCTAAGCATAGATCCTCCAACTACTCTCTAACGTAGAAGTACCAGAAGACCAACAACAGTCAGAAGGAAACATGATTGAAGATTATGCTTCTTAACTTCAACCTATGTGTCTAAGATTTTCCGTCATTCCATCGGCCAAGATTAGCAATATGACTTGTGAGGTTTCGATATAACAAACCCTGTCCTATAATTTCAAACCGTGTGTTGCCGATTTATACAGCACAAAAAGAAAGCAATGGGCAGGTTTCATGGTTTTTCTACTCTGACAAAGCCTTAAGCTAACAACATAACTTTTACCCTTAATCAAACAGGTAATTACAAGTCTAAAATTTGTCTACAATTAAAGAATACTTCATCATTAGAGAAATTTAGCCATTAAACCTAATTATATTAGCATAATTTCCAAGTGAATAGTAAACATTATTAATTGCCCAAATAAACAAATAGCAGAAATGGGAAAACAAGAAGCAAACCAATTGATGCAGAAATAACATTTAGAGATCAAACAACTGAAATTAAGTTCATAAACTTAACAAAGCTTCAAACTTGTTCATCAAAATCCAATTACTAATTAGCGATAAAATGCAGAACATTACAAGATACAAAATATGAAACAAATTCCACAATGTCCTCAATTAACAACAATCAAGCAATCTCTAAATTTCGGATGCACCCAAGAAAAAAATTAACTCAAGTAAACAAATAACACCCAAATTATTAAATAACTTAGAGAGTAAAGAAAAATACCAAGCTAAGGAGGAGAATTCTCTAGAAGAAAGCAACGGTTTGAAGATTGAGAAGAAAAGCTTCAACCTTGAGAAAACCCAGTAAAGAGGAGACATAAGACTCCATTGTAGAAGTGGTATTACTGAGCAATTGAGTCTCCATTGTAGTCTCCATTGTAGTCTACATTACTAAGCAATTCAATGACAAAAACGTAGGAAGCAACTGGATTAAAAAGTAATTGGTGTTGGTTTAACATACTTACACCCCCTAATATTCTCATTCAATGCTTTCCCTAAATCAATCTCAGCAAATGTGTTAACAGGATTTGGCACATTTTCACCACTCACTTTAACTGAAAACAACCCAAATTGAAACCCTAGATCTACTAATACTAAAACAATTCCAGAAAACCCAATTAATTA
>SNQN01005978.1:3778-17034 GCA_008642245.1 Bassia scoparia
CCTCCCACCTTAACTCTCTTAACAATCCCTCGTAGCGCTATGACATACTGGATTAGCTATCATCACACCTAGAAAGTTCAGAAACCATGTATCACCCTGCCGTTCCTTGCTACTACAATAATCTCTTTTGTAGACTTAAAGCCACCACCTTGTTCTAATATGTCAAACGAGGGCTCCTCGACTCACACCCAGTTACTTGCCTCCTTGTCCCTGATGTCTTGCTAGGAAGAACAAGTGAATAACTCTTCTACTTCCCCTCAACATCCTAGGATCTCTTGTTAGTAGGTTCAAACTTAAGAGCCATCCTTAAATCCCAACTTGCTAACTCAAGTGTCGCTACTAGGCCCATCGCTGCCTTCGCTCTTCTAAACAAGGCTTTAGGTTGTTTGGGTTGTAATTAAGGACAAAGGAGKAAAGATGACCTACTTGTACTCCTTCTTTTTAAGTAAACTCGCCGCCATATTCAAAACAATACGCTACTTGCAAGAAAGAGCCTCTAACACCTTCGTCACCAAGAACCAGACYAGAMAGAAACACGCATGACAAACTATACTTCTCCAGAGCCTCATCAAAATCTCCTTCCTTAAAAGACGAGTTTCCCTCGTCTTTGAATTTAATTCCAAAGTCTAAAACATCTCTAGGGTTCTCTAGATTGGAAATGAAATTAAAAAGGCTCGCATCATCCTTCTCCAAATTACTTCCACCGAATAGGAGAACTGAAAGTTCCTCTTAGAGCTTCAAACACACCTCCAAGGACTCCATAAAGCAAAGGAAAAGGACCACAACTCAAAAGGCAAGAAAGGAACTAAAAGTACTAACCAAACAAAARAGGACACTCCAATACTCACTAAGAAACAACACCACACGACTACTAAAAAGGAGCTAAAAGAACAAAGGGAGRAAAGCCAAAAAACAACGGGACGGGAACACAACCTGCAGCGGCTACGAAAATCAACGACAACCAGGGGGGAGGGGGGCAGGTCGTCAACACTGARGGTAGGGGCAACCCAACACCAATAGGGGCAAGACACGCTGGCGACAAGACTACTAAGTACACTAAAGAAACAAACTAAACAAACCCAACCGCAAAAAGGACAACCACTAATCAAAACCCTTAAACAAAACGAAAAATAAAGCCTAAAAACGAAAAACTGTCGGAAGGCGACTAACCACAGTCGCCCAAGAAAGAGAGACGGCCTAGGGGAGCCTGAAGCTTGGCGGTGGAGGCGGCACTGCTGGACGCCGGTGGAGCACCACCAGTGAAAGCTCCAAGAAACACGATCACCCTTCAAAAGAGGCYCCAACGGRGCGTCACRGGTCGAACCGAGGCCAAACTTTCGTCAGAGGTAGATCGGGGACTCGCCAGTGCCTAGGAGGGGCGGTGACGCACTCCCCTCACCGGCGAGCCCAACCTACGCAAAACCACGGTTGAGGTTTTAGTTGTATTTTAGAGAGAGAAAGGGAGGAGATTTTTTAGAGAGAGATATACGGAGCAATATGCTGTTATCAACTCACTTCCTGTGTAGAATCAATACTTCAATAGTGGTGTACGAATACACGGATTACGAGTACTTTTTTTTTTATTATGGGCACTTTAATTCTAAATTTCTATTTTTATTTGATCTTTTTATAAAAAAAAAATCAGGTCCAAAAGGTTAAAAACCAGACCGGACCCGATTTTTCAGGTTCAGTTCCAGTCTAGATCGGATTTGATTCAGGTACGGTCCAGGTCCTGAAAATTTTTAGTTTCCGGTCTTTCGATCCAACCGATTCCAGTCCGGTCCGATCCGGTTTTGTACCGGTGCTCAGCCCGAGTCTCTACAAATGACTTCACCATAACTAGGAAATGAACTGGAAAACAATGAAGAACATAGGAATCAAACAACACTTTAGTTTTTCTCAACAATGAAAACCTTAATGCATCAAATTCATCAATGTATGACTCGATTGAACCATGTTGCGTCAATTTCATTCTTAAATCTATCAACCACATCAATCATAAAATAGTCTAATTAAGATGGGCCTATTCTTTTCAACTTATTTTCAATACTTATTGAATAAGATAAGTTCAGATAAGTATAATAAGTATATCATTATTTTTTCCTCTCACAAAGTAAGTTCAGATAAGTTCATATAAGTATAAATAAGTATCAATAAGTTCTGATAAGTTCAGATAAGTTCAGATAGATAAGATAAGATAAGTTTAATAAGTTCAAATAAGTACAAATAAGTTGAAAAGAACACACACGATAAACAAATTTTTTCCCGAATAAAGTTCATCAACCCAACTTCGAGCCTTATTTAACATTTATAGAAGGGTAATTTTACTCTTTCGTATTCTATAACCAAAAAGAGAAAATTAACTTATAACATTTAATTCATATTCTGGAGTTAACCATTAATTTTGGTGCATACCTTAAAATTCTAGTGGAATTGATTGGTTGATGCTTAACACATTTTGGGAGAACTTTATTGAACTTGGATCTCAAACTCCTTCATTGTAGTAATATAAAAGAGATTTATTCGGTCAAATACCCTATTCTTTTCACCTACAGAGTATATTATTCGCAAATATTTATCTTAATAATTGAATTATTATTCAAAGACTTATCATCAGTTTGTATATTAAAAAAACACAAGCAATTAATAATCTAACATTAAAACAACAATTAATCACAAATCGTAATTACACAAAATTCTAAAATTTCAAATCTAACAACTTTCACATCTAAATTTAAGAGCAAGACGATTATCACTAACTAATTTGAGGACGAGTAATAACTAATAATTCAGATCCTACGAATAATCACTAGAAATTGATCCAAACTAAAAAATCAATTCCGGTGTTCATTACTAATTTTAAAAATATTTAATTGTAAGGTAAAAGCTACAAATTAATGTGATTAATGTAGTATTTCTTTCCACATGATCATTCAATTTTCAATCGTGTTAACTGGTTTAGAACATAAGTTGTCCCAGTTTCAACTACAAATTATTGGATGTACAATTGAACTTATTAATTATTTAATAATTAAGACACTTTGGTTGGTAAATGTTCTCGGTCTTGAATGGTTTTTGTTTTAAATCATAACGGTCGAATTTTACCGCTTGTTTAAGCAAGTAAATCTATATAATATATTAAATGGATTTTCTCACAACTAAACACCACGTGAATTTTAAACAATGGAATAATGTAGGAGTTTAAGACAAAATTACACATCATTTAAGGTTTAGCTTGGGCAATACTCGTGTCAAAGATAACCGATGGCGTGATACATTATTCGAGATGATATTATATTAAATTAAAGAATGAATACTATGTAAGTAGGTTTAATTTTCTCCTCAAACTTTTTGTATGATAAGATGAAGCAGTTGATTAAACTACTAAAGAATAGGGGTTGCTGCTAGATCTGTTGATATGTTGGATGCTAGGTTGTGTGTGCAAAGATGTGGCTTAGTTGACATCAATTCCTTGATCAATTTATACATGTGTAATCAGCAGGAATCTTGTACGAGAGTTTACTCTAAGCTTGATTGAGTGATGGTGAATGATGATTGGCCCCGGAAATTTTGATACAGCTCAAGCTATCTTCTTGAGTGATGATTTTTTTTGATCATAGTCTTGTTCTCATGTCTTTATTAGCTCTTTATTTAGGAGGAACCTTTTCAGTGTTTTTTTAATAAGTGGGATTCTTTTCCTGATTTAAAAAGAAGTTGGCTAACTCCCATGCATCAGGGTTTCCAAGAAGTTAAAGTTTGTGAAATTGGAGTTGAAACTATTTAATCAGATTTCTTTCTCTGAGATATTGTTACAGATTAAAAATATTCAGTTGCCTTTTGTTGACTAATATTGACCAAGGTACAACATTTTAGAAGGATTTGGGTCTGGCGATATGAACACAAGCGCCAAGAAGGAGAGTTAGGAGAAGAATCATTATACAGGCCAAAGTTGAAGTCAATGCGAGTTTGAATGGAAGCTTGGAGAGAAAGGAAATGCATCAAATGGGAAAAGCACAGAACAACTGCCATGAAGGAGGAAACCGCCATAACTTCCATCCCATGATTTTTTCACTCAAGGCTGTAAATAGAGAAAACCAAATTGAGAAACACATCAAACAACAATCAAACAATCAATTAATCTTCTTTTAGCATTTCTACTCCTAATCGCACTTGGCTTAGTAGCCAAGTATAGTTTAGAGTAGATTAGTATTAGCATAGTGTAGTCTATCATCAAGCATCAATAGTTTGGTACTTTATTTCTGATTGTGTGAACATGGAGGTAATCATCATTCTTTATACTTCCTCGATTCTTTTTTTATTGGCAACAAAGGTATTTCACGTATTTCAAGGAAGAGATTTAACAATGTAAACGAGCAAATTTTTCAAATTTATTTTAACAAATGAAGAATGTGATTATAACTTCATTGTGTTAAATTTTCTTTGACTAATTTGCTCGTTTACATTGTTAAATCTCTACTTTGAAATACGTGAAAATTCATTTGTTGCCATTAAAAAAATCGGAGGAAGTAATACAATTTTAGTTTGACTCTATTGTTACTATCTTAATGGAAGACTTTTATATCTTTTCAATTTTGTTTGTCCTAAGCTTCAGTTTCATTCCACACTAGGCTTAATTTTTAAAATTCAATGCCTRCTTTAGTCTTCGTCTACGATTTTAGGAGCCTTTTATGTAAGCAAGGTTATCCATTATAACCAGTAACTAGAGGGGCACTCCTCTACTAAACCAAAAATAATATTGGGCAATTGTCTTATTGGTGAAGTGCAAAAGCACCCCCAACAGATATCTAAGCTGCATTCAATAGTGCTCTTTAGAAGATGCAAAATGCTKAGAAAAATCTACAGGCTCATTKTCTTGATGAACAATATATTTTATATGCAAAGAATGCTACAGTTAAATATCAGCAAGCACATTAGAATTATTTCCAAATTTTAAAACAGAAAGCTAAGCTGGCCTGGCTGGTGAATGGCGATGATAACTCTGCTATCTTTCATAGATGCATCAAGAAAATGAGGTTACAAAACAATGTGTTTGCTATCCAGGACCTACAAGGTAAGATTTATTCTTCTCTAACAAATGTAGCTACTYCCTTTCCTTCTTATTATCAGGAATTGTTAGGCAAATCTTTGGATATTAGGAGTGCAGTTGATGCTCAAGTGGTGGTTGTTGSATCGACCGGACAATACAAGAGGGTGGTGAATTCTATTYAGGGAATTGAACTTAGGCTAATTTTTGCGGAATTTAAAAACTAAAATCAAAAGAAACTTAAGACACGAGATTTCCAAACATAGAAACTCTCAAGACAAATGCCAAGAGATAAAACTGTGTCCTGAGACAACATAGGACTTCGTCTTTTATTTTAATAGGATGCAACACCTAATTCCAATTTAAAACACCGTTCTAAAGTTCTTCTGCTTGAACCAAAGAACCCCTCTTAACCAACCCTACTATTAGTCACCCTCAATCTATCGATTTCTAATGAAATCCCTCGATTATGAAACTCACTCACAACCCCTTACTTCAATCAACAAATTAAAGCTCTTACAACTCAATAAACAACTTTGATGTTTGGCATTTGTATGAAGTAAAAGACTCTGATTAATTCTTTGCTCAAGTGTGTCTTAATAATTTCTATCTGAATATATTTATAGTGATATGTGAGCGTGGAATGCAAGTAGTAAGCACACCATCACACTAACTCCTATTTTATAGGAAGTAGTGCTTGATGGAACTTGGACTGCAAGTCCATAAACACACGATCACAATTTAGCCATTTAAGCTCCTACTTTTACTCAGTTAGTTAGCTTGATGAATACGCATATCAACCCCACAATAATTTCCTCTTATTTTTCAAAACCGATTTTCCTCAAAACAAGGAAGATATATTTTCATCAAAATTGTTTTCTCAAGACCAAACAAAAACGTTTTCCAAAGATATAAAAATAATATTTTAGGAAATATATCTAACAGGAAAATAACTTTATTATTTATAAAAAAGATTTTATTCTTTCATAATATTTACAAGTTACCTAGGTTTTATTCTGAAATTCCCTTTTAAAAATTTATCAAATCTAATTCATTAATAAACATAATTCCAAAAACCCCAATTCTATTTCTTTTATCCTTTGAGCCTTTTAATCACACATTAATGCCAAGTTACATTAAATCTAAAAATGTAAATTCCTAGACCTAGTGTACCATAGATCTTCTCCACAAAGCATTTTCAACTCCTGAGTCATGTTTAAGCCAAGGAGCTCGAGCCTCCTTGTTCATTTGAGCTTCTTCCTTGAGCTCCTTCAAAGTCTTTAACAATCATATAAACTTCTTCCTTCTCCGAAGGCTATCATCATCCCTTTAAGATTCCTTAAAACTTTGATTCTGAAAGCATAACACTTAAAACACACATTAGAAATAACCACATGAGTTTGCTCTTGGATTGTTGTGCCATTCATTAAAACATAGGGTTCAACYGTGGCTCATGGGCCATTAGTTTCTTGTGATCAACAAGTTTAGTTGTCTAAGTTGGTGACTTCAAACGAAATTAAGGCATGATTCGTTTTAACGCATGTTTCCGACCCCCTCGTGTTGTCGCTCTTCAAACCTTGAGCTAACTAAAACTATTATTTACAAGTTCTGGCAAAGTTTTTCCATGCATAGTCTTTCCAAAAACCTCGAAATATTCGATTCCTCCATTTTGATCGTATTCCCCGTTGATTCGAGCAAGCCTAGACACCCTTTGCCTCCAAGCAAGGATTTCTAGAATGGTTCTAGAAGGTTCCACGTTTCCGGGATAATTTATCTTAATTATTCACGTATTTTCGCGTATTCTGCCGTATTAAACATGCAAAATTCATATAAATCATAGAAAAATCAGAAAATAATTTAAAAAATATTGGCGATTCGAAAAATGTGACGCACATGATGGAAATCAAAAAGCCATGAGAATCGCCAAGCGTGACTTGTTTGAAAGACCTTTAAAACCTTTGAGTTTATCGAGGGAAAACCGAAAGAAAAATATGTTGGCCTTGTGTTGTACCTTTGCTCAATAGTTCGAGTAGCGAGCTCACGTATTCCAACTTTCGTGAGTGTCAAAGCATCTTTTCTTGAGTCGAGAACAATCGATAGACTGGCGGTATTTTCATCACGCGATTACTCATTTGGGGAGACACATTTTCAGGTCTACAGGCAGAGCTGTGAGGTTGAATTGGACAACGTTGCAGGTGGAACTTTAAAAGGCTAGATCTTCTAAACCAAACTATCCAGTGATGTGAAGAATTCTGACCCCGGGCTCCCCAGACTTATCAAACCTCAAGTGAGTCTGTGATTTCAAAGCTAGAGGAAAACAGCTTTTTGTATCAAGACTTCCTTGTGAAAAGCTTTTGAATAATGGCTAGCAACTAGAGATCTTTGAAGAGAATGCTGTACTTAAAGCGCAACATATACGTTTCCGCGACAGAGTACCAGCGAAAAATTCAATGAGTTAATAGATGAATAGATGGTAAGATATGTGACCTACATGCTGAGATCCTATCAATTTGAAAAAAGGCAAGCAAGCATGAACTGACATGTCTATGGGATAAATATCTTGAATCTCAATTTGCAACTGAATCGTTTAAAAATTGACTTTGTTATTTTAAAAGAAAAGATAATTGTACTGAGTAATATTGAACAAAGAGAGAAGAAACTACATTGAAGTCATACAAGACATGTGATAAACTAATGCACTGCACAGGAGAGACATTAAGTAATTTGACATCAAAATCGAGGTACCAGAGAGTTCGGTCTGGTCTATAACAGACAAGGAACCAGCGAACTGGTCTCCCAGGAAATCACGATGTATTAGGAATTCCAAAAGTAAGCTGTCATGTTAAGACATGGCATGTTGTGTATCATGTGCATGAATGACAATAAAATTCATGAATGTCCTGCTAGAAGACATAGTGTGAATAAGAACAATAAACAGTGAAGTTGCTGGAGAGAAAGACCGAACTAGATGCAAATGGTTGTGGAAAAGGGACCCAAGAAATTTTGGGTTCCTAAATCTAATGTTTATTTTTGCAGGCTAATGAAGAGAAGTACCATTGCTATTGGACAATGTGCTCAAACATAGTTGGAGGAGAAGAAGCAATTTCTCTCACTAATAGCCTGTTGATGGAAGGGAGAGTGTTACCTTGAAGATAACAGCAAGTCGAAGACCCATCACTGTTTAGTAAGTAGTAAGATACTTTCAAATGCAATTGCATGATGTTTAAGTGATGTTGAAGCCTTGCACAAATCTTATTGATCGATTCACAACTATGTACAAAGGTATAGAGTTGAGTTCAAGCCAACCTATGTCAGTATAGTTAAAACTCACAACAGTGAACTGTATATGTTGTGGAACCAAAGACATGATGTACATTACGATTCCGTGGATCAAATTCTGCAATAAAGTCTGTCTGTTGAGAGCTTATTTCAGATGATAACCGAATGGATTTGGCATAAGACATTGACATGCAAGCTTTACATACTGAATAAACTAAGTCCAGAGGAACTTGGTAGTAGGCTTCCTAACATCAAGCATTGAGGTCAGATAAAGTTGTCAAAGCAAAGAAACAGCTTTCAAAAATCTCCTTTAAGCCTAAAACGTTTTGGAGTACCAGCAGACCCTCGTCGAACTTTACACAGTCATTTGTGTGTCCCATGGAAGTCAAAAGTCGAGAAGAGGTCAAGATAGTCGTTTAATTGTTGGATATTATTCCAGTACCACTGGGTGATAATGCTCCACTTCAAAGGATGAAACTTTGATGAGGTGGGTTACTTTGTGAACAGGTGGAGAACCAGCTTTCCTATAAGCGTGGTCGTCGATAAGATCAGACCATGGTACTGAATTGGAGAATGCTGACTTATTGTTATTACAGGTAACATGGTAAAGTTACCAAACTCTTACCCCAGAACACTCAGCAAAATGGTTGTTGTGAAAGAAAGAATAGAACTCTTAAGGAATTGCCAAACAATGCTTTGAGAGTGGTCTCCCTAGAGTTTCTGAGGTGAAGCTGTTGACACTGCTGACTATTAAAATAGAGGCCTCATAAGACAAACTGCGCTTATTGAACTCGCTAAGAGGGTAGAAAAAGCCCAATATTGCATCTTTCGTGTTTGGAGTGCAAATGTTATGTACATAATAATGGGAAGAAACCAGCTGATAAATTTTGACCCTAGATGTGAGGAATCCTTCTTGGATATTCTGCTCAAAGCCTAAAGCATATAGAGTTTTAAACAAGAGAACTTATTGTTGAGGAGATGTCCATTGTTGTTTTCATGAGTTAAACATGTCTTCTGAGATTACATAGTTAACCTATGAGGTATTGACTCATGGAGTCACTAAGAACCATGCTGGCTGTTCTCCAAATGAAGAGCAAGCTAATCTAGCTCACCCACTGGTAAACACCAGATAATGATGGTAGAGCCTAGAAAGAAGAAGAGGAAAGGATGCCAGAAATAGGAACTAACCTTATGGTTTCCCAAATGATAGACAAGGTAAGAATCAGGGGGAGAACTGAAGTACAGACTGATGAACAATTGAGACAGACTCCTGAACCTGAGGTCATAGAGAGGTAATAGGAAAAACAAGCACAACAGGTATCCTCCTGGGTTCCTCTGAAGAGGAAGAGACTTCGATGATCCCGCTTGGGTCTCAAACGAAGTCAAAAGCACCAAAAATGATTCTTACTAAAAATTTAAGTAATACTTCTCATCCCCCTCTTGATCAAATTATTAGCTAACATTAATAAAGAGATTCAAACAAGAAGTGTTTACCAAAAACTTTTGCTTTCTATGTCATTCCTGTCTAGTGAAAGCAAGCTGACTACAAAATGGCCTTTAACTGGATCCTGATTGGTTTCTAGCAAGCAAGATGAGTTGAAATTCAGTTCCAGAAGGAATGAATTGGCATCGCTACCTAGACCTAAAGAGGAGTCATCATTGACAAAAAGGTCTTCAGAAACAAATTGGTTGAACTGTAGCCATAGTCAGAAATAAAACAAGGCTATTTGCAAAGTTACCATTCAATAAGAAAGATAATAGGATGAAACCTTTGCACTTGTAGCCAGAGTTAGAGCGCTATTAGGAATATTGATTGCTATGCTGCTCACGGATGAAATATGAGTTGTTTCAGAGTGGATGTGAAGATGCCTTCTTGAATGAACTTGAAAGAAGAGAATAATGTCGCAGCCTCTGTTTGAGGACAAGCTTTTCCCACAAACATGTTACAAGCTGGACAAAGCCTGTGTATGATTAAAGCAAGCACCAAGGGCTTGTAATATGAAAGAGTCCAACCTTCAGTTATGAAGATATTACAAAAGGGAACAATAGACAAGACATGTTGATCAGAACCAGGGGAATACCACTTGATGCTAGTACAATTTAGTGTGATGATATTTTATTTGTGCTACAATCAAGTGCTATGTATGAGTTTGCTATCTTATCAGAGCGTGGAATTGAAATGAGCAATGGGAGAATAGGATGTCTCCTGGCTGCCAGATAACAACAGGCGATGGATCATCCGATCACAAAAATACTTGAAAGAGTTGCTGAAAAAAATTGCATGAGGGAACAGCAAGCTTATGTACAGCCTTGCCTACATCACAAATTGATCTATTTGAGGAACAGATGTTGAATCCCTCACATATATAGCAGGGATGATTGGGTCCGTACTTTATCTAAGCAGCTAGTAGACCTGATATTGTGTTTCTATGGCTTTGTGTCATTGTGTGCTAGCGTGAATCTCACTAAAAGCTGTTAGAACGGATCTTTATGTATCCTGTGGAACAGCAGATCTGGCTTGTGGTTACCTAAAAGCGTAGTCAAGATCTTGTTGGTACCTACAGAATGTCTTAGCTGGTTTCCTGTTATAGAAAGACACATCAGTATGGCACATTTCTTGGCTCTTGTCAAAATCTTGGGTTACAAGAAACAGAATTCTTAGTGCCTTATCCACAGTGATTAGAATATTATTGCTGCGAGCTTCTTGCTGTTATCAATGTGATAAGGAAGCCAGCAAAAGATTTGTGTTTATACAACAGTTTCCAATCTTTGTGAAACCACAGGAGTACTGGATACAACAGTTCAGAACCCAGTTCAGCGATCCCAAAACAAAAACACGATTGAAATTAGATCACCCAATTTTTAAGAAATAATGTCGAGAAAGGTTTTCACAAAACCTCTGTGTCGTGAGTATCCTTTTAGGTTTAGTGTTAATTTGTAGTAATAGTGTGTCATAGGTCTAGTAGTTTTGGTATGGGCTTTTCTATAGCTTTCCCTCAAATGGATTGGCTAAATTTCCTCTATATTTAGTATGTATATACCTGTCGAAATTCTCAGGTGTGTAATGGTTTATCCTCAAAGAAGGTCTAGAAAACCATTGGGCAAGAAAACAGACTGTTGAACTTTAAGTTCTCAGAAACAAAATTGAATTGTCTAAAGAGGTACTTCCTAGGGAAATCAGCCACACAGCTTGAAATATGGCATTGTATATCCTTGCATCATATGCATAATCCCTTTGGAAAATTACTTAGGATATTATCTTTTGGAAAAGAAATAATATCCTATTCAGTTATTTTGACTTTGATGAACAAGGATATCTTAGCACATGCCAATTCAATGTAGGTTGAGATATTAAGGAAAATAATCATTGCAAAAATTCAATTTTGAAATAGTTCCGTTATTCTTTGGTCCTCAACCGGCTATTATTTTTTTGCCCTCTTGCTTCACGATCAATTTCTTCTGATATATAATCTTGTCTAACCCTTTGTGCAGTCACAAATCTTATCACTCTATACCTCTCTCTCTCTCTCTCTCTCAAAGTGCTCTATTTTCTGAAGCTCAAAAATCAAAATTCAAAGACACTGTTCATCGGTACTGTTCATCATTATCTTCTTCAAAGAAAATATGGAGAAGAAATCAAAAACAAGTGCTGCAAGGAGAGAAGGGAAGGGACAAATCCAGTGATTCCTCACAATCTACCACCGTGTATTCAGTTAGGAGAACCAAACTTCTCTTCATTCACGTGTCTGGTTTAATGAGAAAGCCATATTTCATGCCAAAGAAAGCTCTACAACTCTCTCGATACCATAGAGAACCAATCTTTGGAAGTAGGAAACTTGAAGCCAATAAAAGTGATTCTCATCAAAATAGAAATTAACTAGTTGACTTCTACTAATAAATAAGCGGTCCTTGAACTCCAAGTTCTAATTCTAGCAGACATCTTTCAATTAGATCTTACATTGCTTAGTAGAAATCTTCTAGAGCATATAGGGACACCCAAATACTTAAAAGGGCAATCCCCCTTCCTTAAAACCAGTTTGACAAAAGAGATCATCAACTATTCCTCGGACCATACCACAATGATAGATCTCAATTCTCTGTCTTATTTGGTGTACTCTGACAAAAGATGGAAAGCATCCAAGAGGATCCTACTGAGAGCTATCACTATTGCGACCAAGAATTAAGATCATCAGCAAAGCACAAATGTGTCAAACCCATGCTCTTACATCTAGAATGGTATTTAAAGCACTTGGTCCTGGGCTTTGATTCATCATTCTAGTTAGATACTATATACATATCACAAAAAGGAGGAGAGAGATTGGTCTCCTTGTCCAATTACCCTACTAGACTTAAGGAAGCCATTAGGTTCCATTTAATCACAAAAAAACATAGGAGAAGTCACATAGTCATCACCAAATGAATAAAAACTGAGCTAAAATTTCAAACATTCAAGCATATTTTGCAGAAAGGAACCATATAACAGATTCATATGCCTTTCGAAGGTCAAGCATGATCAAACAAAACTAGCTAGTAGATGATTCTTGCCATAATGCCTAACCAGGTTTACACAACATAATATTATGCACAATGTATCTCCCAAACACAAAAACTCCACCCTTGGGTTGCTAGAAATGATGGTTAAGCGAACTTGCCCTCAACATGTGTGCAATAAGAGCTTAGCAATACATTTATAAACAGATTCAACAAGAAATATGCCTAAATTCGAAGTGACCCTTTGACAATAAATATAGGGATCAAAGACAGCAAAAAGTTATGATTACTCCTTCAAAAAGCTTATCATTGAGGAAAAAAGAATTGAAATAGACCAAGACAATCTCCCCAATGGTCCTTTGACAGTAAATGAGCACCAAATCCATTAGGATCAGGTGTTTTACCCCGTTCAACTAGATAATATAGCCATCTTCACCCGTCA
>SNQN01005978.1:27072-41258 GCA_008642245.1 Bassia scoparia
CATATCAGAAGTGATTCTTGGTCTTTGCACTTCAGCGCAATAAGACAACTTTATGACCAATACGTTTTTAAGTACTTGTTAATGTTGCTATATAATGGATGCCCGAATTTACCTCTAGTGTATGTAGGTTTAACTTACATGAGTTTTAACTGAGGACGATGGATCTAAACCTTGGGTTATTGTTACATAAAAGGCTCTAAAAACGTAGAGGAAGACTAAGGAGGCATTGAATTTTAAAATTAAAGCTAGGTGGATGAAACTGAAGCTAGGACAAACAAACATTGAAAAGATATAAAGTTCTTCCATTAAGATAGCTAAATGAGTAAACTAAATTGTATTACTTCTCCGATTTTTTTATGGGCACAAATGATTTTCAGTATTTCAAGTAGAGATTTAACAATGTAAACGAGCAAATTAGTCAAAGAAAATTTAACACAATGAAGTTATATCAATTCTTCTTGTGTTAAAATAAATTTGAAAACTTTTGTCCGTTTACATTGTTAATTCTTCCTTGAATACGTTGAAATATTTGTTGCAATAAAAAGAATCGAGGAAGTATAAAGAATGATGATTAACCTCCATCGTTCAACAATCGGAAATAAAAGTACCAAACTATTGATGCGTGATGATAGACTAACTATGGCTAATAACTAATCTACTCTAAATATACTTGGGCTCTAAGCAAGTGGCGATTAAGGAGTAGTGTAAATGCTAAAAGAAGATTATTGATTGTTTGATGTGTTGTTTGATGTTGTTTTTTCTATTTGGTTTTTCTCTATTTACAATGGCCTGAGTTGTAAAAATCATGGGATGGGAAGTTATGGCGGTTTTCCTCCTTCATGGCAGTTGTTCTGTGATTTTCCATTTGATATGCATTTCCTTTCTCTCCAGCTTCCCATTCAAACTCGGCATTGATTCACTTTGGGGCCGTGTATAATGATTCTTCTCCTAACTCTCCTTCTTGGCGCTTGTGTTCATATCGCAGAGCCCACTCTTCTAAATGTTGTACCTTGGTCAATATTAGTCAACAAAAGGCAACTGAATATTTTTAATCTGTAACAATATCTCAGAGAAAGAAATCTGATTAAATATGTTTCAACTCCAATTTCACAAACTTTAACTTCTTGGAAACCTGATGCATGGGAGTTAGCCAACTTCTTTTTTAAATCAGGAAAAGAATCCCACTTATTAAAAAAACACTAAAAGGTTTCCTCCTAAATAAAGAGCRAATTAAAGACATGAGAACAAGACTATGATCAAAAATATCATCACTCAAGAAGATAGCTTGAGCTGTATCAAAATTTCCGGGGCCAATCATCATTCACCATCACTCAATCAAGCTTAGAGTAAACTCTCGTACAAGATTCCTGCTGATTACACRATGTATAAAATTGATCAGAGGAATTGATGTCAACTAAGCCACATCTTTGCACACACAACCTAGCATCCAACATATCAACAGATCTAGCAGCAACCCCTATTCTTTAGTTTTAATCTAACTGRTTCATCTTATTCATACAAAAAGTTTGAGAGAAAATTAAACCTACTTACATAGTATTTCATTTCTTTAATTTAATATAATATCATCTCGAATAATGTATCACGCCATCGTGTTATCTTTGACACGAGTATTGCCCAAGCTAAACCCTTAAATGATGTGTAATTTTGTCTTAAACTCCTACATTATTTCCATTTTAAATTCACGTGGTGTGTTATGTTGTGAGAAAATCCATTTAATATATTTATATAGATTTACTTCTTAAACAAAGCGGTAATAATTCGACCGTTATGATTTAAAACAAAAAACCATTCAAGACTCGAGAACATTTACTCCAACCAAAGTGTCTTAATTTATTAAATAATTAATAAGTTCAATTGTACATCCAATAATTTYTAAGTTGAAACTGGGACAACTTATGTTCTAAACCAGTTAAACGATTGAAAATTGAATGATCATGTGGAAAGAAATACTACATTAATCACAATTAATTTGTAGTCTTTTACCTTACAAATTAAATTATTTTAAAATTAGTAATGAACACCGGAATTGTTATTTTTAGTTTGGATCAATTTCTAGTGATTATTCGTAGGATCTGAATTGATTAGTTTTACTGTACTCAAATTAGTTTAGTGATTAATCGTTTGCTTTAAATTTAGATGTAAAGTTGTTAGATTTGAAATTTTAGAATTTTGTTAATTACGATTATGTGATTAATTGTTGTTTTAATGTTGATTTTAATTGCTTGGTGTTTTTTTTTAATATACAAACTGATGATAAGTCTTTGAATAATAATTCAATTATTAAGATATATTTGCAAATAATATATCTCTGTAGGTGAAAAGAAATAGGGGTATTGTGACCGAATAAATCTCTTTTATATTACTATAATGAAGGAGTTTGAGGATCCAAGTTCAATAAAGTTCTCACAAAATGTGTTAATGCATCATACCAATCATTCCTAGATTTTCAGGTTGCACCAAAATTTAATGTGGTTTAACTCCAGAATATGGAATTATAATTGTATAGTTAATTTTCTCTTTTTGGTGTTAATGAATACGAAAGAGTAAAATTAACTTTCTATAATATGTTAAATAAGGCTCGAAGTTGGGTTGATGATTTACTTTTGGAAAAAATTTGTTTAATCTGTGTGTTCTTTTCAATTATTTGTCTTATTTGAACTTATTTACTTATCTATCTTTATCTTATCTGAACTTATCTGACTTAATCAGAAATTATTGATCTTATTTTATACTTATATGAATTATCTGAACTTTACTTTGTGAGAGGAAAAAATAATGTTCATACTTTTATTAGTACTTTATTGAACTTATCTTATTCAATAAGTATTGCAATAAGTTGAAAAGAATGGCCCATCTTAATTAGACTATTAAGTGATTGATGTGGTGTGATAGATTAAATGAAATTGACGCAACATGGTTCAATCGAGTCATACATTGATGAATTTGATGCATTAAGGTTTTCATTTTTTGTTGAGAAAAACTAAAGTGTTGTTTGATTCCTATGTTGCTTCATTGTTTTCAGTTCATTTCCTAGTTTGGTGGAAGTCATTTGTAGAGACTCGAGTGAGCACGGTAAAAACGCGGTCGGACGCGGGACTGGGATCGGTTGGATCGAAAGACGGAAACTAAAAATTTTCCGGACCTGGACCGTACCTGATAATCCGATCTAGAAACTGGAACTGAAGCCTGAAACTCGGGTCCGGTTCTGGTTTTTAACCTTTTGGACCTAATTTTTTTTTTTATAAAAGATCAAATAAATAGATTTAGAATTAAGTGCCACATAATAAAAGTACTCGAATCCGTGTATTCGTTACACACTATTGAAGTATTGATTCTACACAGGAAGTGAGGTTGATAACAGCATATTGTCGAAATATCGTCTTCTAAAAAAATTCTCCTCCCTTTTCTCTCTCTAAAATACAACTAAAACCTCACCGTGGTTTTGCGTAGGTTGGCGCTCGCGGTGAGGGGAGTGCGTCACCGCCTCCTGGCACTGCGATTCCCCGATCTACCTCTGACGAAAGTTTGGCCTCGGTTCGACGGCTGACTGCGTTGGTGCCTCTTTTGAGGGTGATCGTGTTCTTGGAAGCTTTCACTGGTGGTGCTCCACCTGGCGTCCAGCAGTGCCGCTCCACGCTCAAGCTTCAGGGCTCCAGGCGCTCTCTTTCTTGGGCGACTGTGGTTAGTGCCTTCCGACAGTTTTTCGTTTTTAGGTCTTTATTTTTTTCGTTTTGTTTAAGGGTTTTGATTAGTGGTTGTCCTTTTTGCGGTTGGGTTTTGTTTAGTTTGTTTCTTTAGTGTGTTAGTAGTCTTGTTCGCAGCGTGTTTGCCCTACATTGGTGTTGGGTTGCCCTACCGTCAGTGTTGAAGTGCCCCCTACCCGCTGGTTGTCGTTGATTTTGTAGCGCTGCAGGTTGTGTTCCGTCCGTTGTTTTTTTGGCTTTGCTACCTTGTCTTTTAGCTCCTTTAGTAGTCGTGTGGTGTTGTTTCTTAGTGGAGTATTGTGATGGCGGGTAGATAGTTCTTTCTTGCCTTTTGAGTTGTGGTCCTTTTCTTTGCTTTATGGAGTCTTGGAGTGTGTTTTGAGAGCATCTAAGAGGAATTTCAGTTCTCCTATTCGGTGGAAGTAATTTGGAGAAGGATGATGCGAGCTTATTATTATATTCACTATTACTAGAGAACCCCCTAGAGATGTTTTTGACTTTGGAATTAAATTTAGCAAGACCGGCGGAAATCGTCTTTTTAAGGAAGGGAGATTTTTGATGAGGCTCTGGGAGTATAGTTTGTCATGGCGTGTTTCTATCTTGTCTGGTTTCTTGGTTGACGAAGGTGTTAGGGCTCTTTTCTTGCAAGTAGCGTTTGTTTTGAATATGGGGCGAGTTTACTTAAAAAGAAGGAGTAAAGTAGGTCCATCTTTGCTCTTTGTCTTAATTACAACCCAAACAACCTAAAGCTTGTTTAGAAGGCGAGAGGCAGCGATGGGCTAGCGACACTTGAGTTAGCAAGTTGGGATTTAAGGATGGCTCTTAAGTTTGAACCTACTAACAAGAGATCCTAGGATGTTGAGGGGAAGTAGAAGAGTTATTCACTTGTTCTTCCTAGCAAGACATCAGGGACAAGGAGGCAAGTAACTGGGTGTGAGTCGAGGAGCCCTCGTTTGACATATTAGAACAAGGTGGTGGACTTTAAGTCTACCAAAAGCAAGAATATCAATTGTAGTAGCAAGGACCAAGGTGATAACATGGTTTCTGAACTTCTAGGTGTGAATGAAGCTAATCCCAYTATTGTCATAGGGCTAGAGGAGATTGTTAAGAGAGTTAAGGTGGGAGAAGATCATAAGTTGAAGAACAATGCGACTAAGGATGAAAAAATGAACGAAAGAGTTGAGGACAATGGGTTTAGAGGTAAAGAGAMTGAGAGTACCATGGATGAAGAGAAGCTGAATTTCCACTTTCGTCATAAGAAAAAGCCTGGAGKTACTCTGGGTATCTCAAAGAGAGAGTACCTACTACTTTCAAAAGGAAGGATGGTGCAACACTACAACCCCAGATCCGGGGTTATTATGAGTATCAGAGCCGTTGGTGTCCCGCAGGGGACCAAGAAGAATCAAACTCAACCCTCAMCTCACTCCTCGACAGTGCAACAAGATGAACTCAACTACTACAAGTTGTCGGCTAATAGTGACATTCTTACCCCGACTGATCATGCTACAGGAACCACAATAACGGAATCCCCCTCACTCGACCCCGTGGAAGTTATGATCCAAACCAAAGATGCCCCCATGCTACTAAATAACCCTTCACATACAACCTCTCCCCAGCAGATTTCTACCTTTCTGCAAATTTCTACTACATGCAACTATAGTTTTCCTTTTCAGTCAATTACTAGGGGCAACCATAGTCCCTTAAGGAGAGCCAATTGTCAGACACCAAATCAAGGTGTCAAGAAGCGCAGTAGGGTTAACAACGAGAAGCATTCGTGTGTCTTTTCTAACCTTGTTTTCTATAGGTGTAAGGTTGCAACTATAGTCTTGCTTAGTGATCATCATCCTCCAAACAGTCAGGAACTCACAAGCTCTCGAATTGGCATGAAAAGGAAGTCAGCCTTTGTTCAGAGTCCAGATGTTCACGTTTAACCAAAGAAGTTCATTATTATAAATTATGCTTGTAATAGTTTCTCTAATAGTGTTAGTTTTACTAGTAGTGGTTGTAAGTCGACTTTTATTTATGTTAATGATAAGTTGGCTAAGACCTCAGCCACAGGCTGATCTCTTAGCTTTTTCCCCTTGTCAAAAAAAAAGATTCTACACAACTCACAAGTCCGACTTACYAAGTTATGAGGTCGCAAGCATAATTAAAATAAAATAAAAATAAAGAAACTACTCCTTATTACTGTATAAAAAAATAGGGAAATTCCCAGTGGTAGGTACGAGTTTTTACGGTTTCTCAGTGGTAGGTACGTGTTTTTTTAAATCCCACAAATATGTATACCTTTTTGTTATTTATCATATCCTTGAATTCAACCTAGCTTTGGCCTTGTTGACCTAGCTTATGTCGTTAAGTGTAATTAATTAGACTAACCTAGTTTAATGAAGGTTAAGCTTAATTCCTCTAGTTTACACTTTGCAATATCGTGGCTTTTGACTTCACTCTGCATTGACTCTCGTTCTCTTGATCACTCGAATTCTCTCAAAAAATCGAATTATTTTGATGATGAACAATGGCATATGCAATTGCATCTTTGCTGTATTATTTGATGCCGAGTATGAGAACAGCAATAGACTTTTCTCAGCTATGCCTGATCTCGAGCTCAACCAAATAGAGTAGACCAATCATTTGTACCAATTGATAGATTGAGAAACTTCCTGTTTGTCAATTGCATTTGTATACGGCAAATAATTCTTTTTTTTAATATTCATATTAAAGATACTTCCTGTTTGTGATGTGTGCTTGTTGACCGACCAATAATCAAATTAAATAATCTGATCGAACTAAACCATTCTCAGATTTGTATCAACATTAATTGAACATGTAATTATCTACACCAGTTGAATTGAAAAATAAAAAACTTTATTTCATCAAACTAATAGATTCAACATAATTGGAATTGAAACATTCTCAGATTTACAAAAATGATCCAACAATCATTCCATTATAAATTAAAATGCAATCCAGTTCTAATTTTTTTCATTATCAATTGAAAATGAAGCAAAAAAAAAACCCAACATCAAATTCTTCTCCCAGACTTGGTGAAATTGACGCTCAAATTCTTCGAATTGGGACAATTGGTGCACCTACGAATCCTCACCCATGAATTACATTGTGACAATTCTTACAGTTGATGAGTGCTAGCTTCGATCAGACATTTTTTTCGGAAACTGACAAAGACTGGAGAGCTTCAAACGAGTGAAAAGGCAGGAAGAAAGAACGGCGGAACTACTGCTTTTGAAATATATGAACTAACACACTATCTTTTAAATCCAATTAACTTCATTAAACTGGGTTAGTCTAATTAATTACACTAACGCAATAAGCTAGGTAATTAAACTGCAAAGCAGGTTATAATCACAGATGATAAATAACAAAAAGGTATACCTATTTTGTGGGATTAAAAAAAACACGTACTCTACACTGAGAAACCGTAAAAACTTGTCCTACCATTGGGAATTTCCCCTAAAAAATACTAACACAAGAAAGCACTCAACTGGTTCTTACATTGCATAGAGTACCATTCAAACACTCAACCCGGTCAAACATTAACTTTTAATATTTTTCTTGTTTAGTTTCAAATTTAAAAAAACCTCAATTACAGTCCAAAATAGCTTCAGAGAGAATACGACGAGAGTTGCTACAATCTTGCGGACTTGCGACGGTGCATTGTTTGTGCAGAAAGGTCTTGATATAGCATTGTTGTGCTGCGCGCGCCCGATTTGAGTCGGGAGGTTGGTGTCGGCTGGGGGCTGTTGACGAGAGGAGTTGGCTTATTGTAGTACAGCAGAAGGACCGACGAGAATGGAGCTGTGGAGGAGGGGTGAAAATTTCTTAGGGTTTTGGTGAGAAAAAGGATGAAGTCACGTTTTGGAGTTTGGGTTGTATGAGTGATAGCGTGATAACACTTTACCAATTTCACCTTTAGTTGGTATATTTGGAAGTATATATATATATTTTTATAATTATTTCCGGTCCATCGGTCCGGACTTAAAACCGCGGTTTTGGACCGGATCGGAAGACCATTCCGCTAAATATTCTGGACCTGGATCGAAATCGGTGGTCCGGTTCGGTCCGATTTCCGGTCCAGACCGGACCTTTGCTCAGCTCAAGTAGAGACATTCAAGCTACCGTATTTCAAAGCTAAACGTAGTAGAAAATGCTAATTGTATGTTGTATCTTATACCTCTAACAAATCACAATACAACCCAATTTTTTCATCAACTAAATCTGCCCATTTACCCCTTTTATCTCCTAATTCTAAATCACCTTTTCTTCCTACTCCAACAAACATCAACAACCAATCAATCCTTCTACTTTCTAATTCCAAACCACTTTTGCTCCCTACACATTCCAACCATCCTACCGTTGCCCATTTAACCCTTTAGGTATGTATTAAGTCTCATTTATTGCTACTTATTATTTTGTGTCAATCCAAATGAGGAAGGACTCCACACATTGTGGCAATCTTGAATAATCCATTGATAAAGTTGACAAATGCAACATGTGTGGTGATGCTTTGAAGCACTTTCTACACCTCGATCAATAGTAGAGCTATGCATTCTCATGTTAAGGGAACAAGAATGCCACAATTGTATGTGAGAACTACCTTTAACTGTGGACTTTTCATAGAAATATTTAACATCATTAGAACCAAAATAATTATCACATCATTTCAAATTCATATCCAAAAGATACGTCACGTTCATTACAAGCAAAAAGATATTGAAGTGACTGACATTAAGGATATACTCTTTAATCTAAACCAACCTAGCTTAAACTTTTCCCAAAGATGATCATCTTCACTTCATTATGTGCACAAGAGTTGAAATTTTTTATACTACTCCCCCAGTCAAAAGTCCTACTACTAGACTAAATGGTTACGGGGCAATTTCCCATCTTCAATGGTGAGTGAAAGCTACCTTATTTGATCATCTGTTAAATTGATACATCTTCCCCTTACTAACTCATTTAGTCTTGCAGATGTAGGTTGGAGAATACCATCTTCTTTCAAGTAGTTGTTTGGTTGAGTAAAAGTCGTCGGATCATCATCATCCATTTTGAACCTACATATTGATTTTGAAGGAGCTTCTAAATTTGTAGCTATTGCTTTTTTTTTTTGTATTGAAGAAGAAGACTAATTTTAGGGTAGTTATAGTGACTTATTTAACAATGTAATCTATAAAAAAATCGAATGAATTCAAATGGGTATGTGTGTGTTTCCTCACCACCACCAAAAACAACCACAACAACAAGACTTGGTGGGTTTAATTTGTGGGTGCGAGTGGGAGTTTTGGTGGCATGGGGACATATTTTTTGACGTGTGTGTGTGGTGTTGGTGCTTGGTGGCGTGGTTGTTGTGTGGGTGTTGGTGGTGCATGATATCATGGTTGTTGCATGGGTGGTGGCGATGCATGTGTGCAGGTGACATGGTGTTGGTTGGTGTGGCTGGGTTGTGTGGTTGTATAGTGGTGGTTCTGTTYTGGTSGTATGGTATAGTATTTTGTGGTGGTATATATTGGTGGTTTCAATTCAATTAACAAACCTGTGGGACCCAATTTGACGAGGTTCCAACTTCGATCATTGAATTAACCAAGCTAGGATACCCCCAAATACACATTTTATACAAGTATAGTGATAAGTAGAGGGTCGAACCATGAGGAAGCGAAGTTTGTCCGAGTTTTAAGTTCAAGAGATTTGGAGGATTGAAACTAGGTTTTGGATTAAAAATTGAACTTAAATCTACTTGAGAGCTAGGATTAAAACTTGAGGAAAATCAATTAGCTGCGCCTAGGATCACTAGGTCACATAATCACTTTGTAATCAATGTCAATCACTAGATATACTCAATTCACATTGTTACAAGTATTTGCAACCCTATCCTAAGAAATTGAACAAAATCATCTCCCAAGTCATTCAATCATCCACAATATAGTTTGGAATGCAGTCCCCTCCTAAACCTCACTAGATTATGTCAAAATATAGTAGGCAATCTACTCAAATCATCTCCCCAATKTCTTGGATAAGCTAATTTGAATAATCTCTCACCAACRGATCCTTGGTTGTCCAATTATTCCAAGTCTCAAAAGACTTGAGAAGCCACAATTTAGGGAAATTAGTTCATGGATTGAGATTAAAACATCACTTTGCCATTACCTACTTCATGACTAGGCTTCCTAGCTACCCAACCATGGAATTTACCACAAGCATTGATTAAAATTAAGTAAACAACAATTTAAGCTACCTAGAATTGCAGAAAATCCATGAAAAATCAAAGTTCAAACTCAGAAAAAGGGTAACAAGATAGCTATCAAATCAAGTTGAAACTATTGCAAAACTATCAAAAACTACAAGAATCCTATTTACAACAATCAAAACCAAAATTGAGCATAAAAGAAAACCCACAAAATGTGACAAACCCTAAGTTCATGAAATCTAAAGCAACAACATGAAAATGAAAAACAAAGTATAGATTCTTACTCCTTGAAACGAGCACTACGAAAAGCATATAAGGAATGTTGAAAACGATGAAGAAACGAACAAGAAATCAAATCTTAAAACTTCCTCCAATGGAGGTTTTCTCCCTTCTCCAAGGTTAAAGATGGAGATGATAAAAGAAGAATATTTGAATTTATTACCCAATTGAAAGAAAATGATTACAAAACGTCACTTCTTTCTCTCTTTCTCTCAAATCTATATATACTACTTCTAACAAGTTTTGCTAGAATTACATATTGTTCATTACTATAATCACATTTTCTAATAATTACAAGAGTGCCATCAAAAGTCAAACCAAAAAAGTCAACGTACAGTTGAAGTGCTTGGGGCGGACACCCAACAACTCCACTTTTGGGCTCGATCTAGGGAAAAAAGAAAGAGCGGGTGCCCCAAGGTCACGGTGGATGCCCACTGCTCAGGGTGGCCGCTTCAAAGTCTCTGGCAAAATTGAATCAAGAGGAGGAAAGTTAGGGGCGGACCCCCCATGTTGACACCCAAAGTGTCTCCCCAAATAAATATCTGGTGATGAAAAGTACGACATTCGAAATAGATCTGATTCCGAAAATTGTGAACAAATCCACAACCAAAACCCATTTGCACAAGTTGAATTAAAATCATATGCCAAGGTCCATAATAGGCGAAAATATTTATTTTAATTATTTTCCATTTTAGGCCATTTTTCTTAGCAAAAGATTTTTTAGAATTATTTTTAAAGGTATTTCTAAGATTTTTCATCTCATATTTTCTCTGCATTTTTGATTTCGCTGGTATTTTAAATGATTTTCTATGTTTTTAAGTTTGCGAAAATATTTTTCAAAAATAATAAATTCAAAATTCTAAGAGGAATCAGAAAAATCGGGAATGTCCGGAATATTCTAGATAGTTAATCTTGTTTCCCAAGGAAGCCAAATCAATAGGTATTACCGATCTAGATAGAATTTCAGAAAATACAGATGCAAATTCCCGAGCGGAGGATAGATAGAGGGGATAAATCGTATTACGCTAAGCTGACTTGAACACCCATGTTACCTTTAGGCGTATATACGAATTGAACCACATATATATGCTAGGTATAAGCATATATACGGTTTTGTTACGCGTTATATTGCTTGGTTGGGCGTATATACAAATGCTCTTTTACTATCTATCTTTTCGTATCACTATAAATACATGCTCTCGGTGCTTAAACGAACCTATGAAAAATCTTCGTATGACGTGCAATTCAAGCTCTCCAAAATCTCTTCACTCACACAAATCACTCATAAAATTTAAGGTTCTCGAATTCGTCGTAGCTTTCGGAGTCGTTTCTTTTGCGAATCAGGTACAAATTCTGAGGCTATTCATCTAACTCTCTCTCTTCTTTATTATTATCTTGATTAACATAATCATTGAGTTTTGTTTTGTTTTCTCTTTTTAAGCATGTAATCCTCTGGTTTTTAATCGTCTTATCGCAATTATTTTAATTTTTGATGTCAATGCTAACAATTTCTTTGTTTTGACTAGTGGCACCGGCCGCGCATGCGCGCTGTGTTCATGTGATAATAATTTAACGGAATGCTTTTGTTCATGTTATTTAATGGCTAATTAGCGTAACCTCTTTTTATCCCTGATATTCTGAAAGTCATTCAACCTTACTTCATTGAAGCAAGTTGTTATATTATGTGTGGACATATATCATGTTTAGGTTATGAAATAACATAATTAGATTGCAAGTTATTCTTGCAATACGAGGTTGATACAGATCCTAAAAACAAAAATACAAGCTATTAAAATGTGAGTATCTATACCAGCAATGTGTTCAGACCAAACAATAGGATTTTTTTTAAATATTGACTTTTTTTAATTTGCTGACACTAGATTTTTTTCACGCAGATAAAGAGTAAACCAGTATGTTTATGATGCAGAGGATGTCTTTCAAGTTAGTCTTGCATACTCAAAATGAAGAATGAAAATTTGTGGCAACTTCTTCTCCATTAAACAGCATACGAAATGAAGTGCAATGTAACCTTATGTGCAATGATTCATTAGTTTGTTATATATGAGCAATTCAAGATTGTTACATTAAAACTTTGTGTTACATATATGAATCGTACATGTGTAAGGGTTTTACAATTGGTCACCTTGAGATGGGAGACTTGTTGAAGATTGGTTAGTTCTAACTTTAATTTTTTATTGTACCTGTAGCATATAGAATTATAATGCAATGTAATGAGTCACGACTCATGAGTATCAACATGTATGTACGAGAATGTGATTTGAGAGTAAATTTCACATTGAATTTTGGGACAAACTAACTAATTCTTGTCTTAAGTTRACTTACATATTTTTGTACAAAGAAAGAAAGGGGTTGTCATACTTTCGTCTGAATGTAAAACTAATTTTGTAAATCGACTGAATGAGTAGATTATTAAAATCTAATTTTTACGATTTTTACAAATGTAAAACTAAATATATTTAACATACAAATTGTGCATTGGTAAACGTGAAAAGTACAAGTGGTAGGAATTTAGTGGAACAGAGGGAGTACACAAAATGAAGATGTCACCCAATAATTGTGAGTTGACTTGGGGCTAAACTTGCTCTAAGACACTTTCAAGACATCATCTATGTAGAATCAAAACAATAATTATATATATATAAAAAACACAKTAATTTAAAGTTTGGCAATGGAAAAAATGTGTTAAAGATAACACAACTAAGTCCCCGCTAGTACAACTYTTACAATTACAACATAAAATTGAAGTCAAGGAATACAGTGACGATGCACTTATAATAAAACTCATATTTAGATAATAAAGGGAGCAATTTAACAGAAACCAGAATACAAAAGCATGGTGCAAGATTGATAAGAATTTGAACTCCACAACCTAGTACCAGAAAAAAATTCATATTACAAAACTCTCTAGAGGTCGAGCRGTAGTTAAATTCCAGTCTTCGGGTATTTGTAGTCCACACTAAACCTTTTGCCGTAGGACCATTCTCATAATTTCAATGACAACTTGCCCACTTACAAAGTCACCCACTTCTATTGGTTTCCAATAGAACAATCTCGAGTACCCTTCTGATTGACCTGAGAATGAACGGAGAAACTTAAGTCCTTCCATTAACACACACACAAAGGGGGAAAAAATACAGAAAAAAAGAATGGAAGAGTAAGCAAACTACCAAAGGAATTGCTCGATTGCCATCCAAAAGATACTTCATAACAAGGTCAATCATACTCTCTTTGGTCCCCAAAGGTGTTATATCTACAGAATGTACGACATATATATATATACTTTTAATTTTTAATTTTTTTTTGCAAATACTGCATGTTTTTTTTTGCTCGGTCAAAAAGACACTTAAATTCCAACAGATACGATYCTAATTCAGAAACACCGTATAAAAAATGCCTTACAATTATTAATAAAGCCTCCTCCTACCATTCTATATCATAGATCAACATATTATAATGTTTTCATGCATAATCATTTAACTCATACAACTATAGGAGCATACCTCATTACCTCCAAGCACAAGGGCTTCCAAGTTCAGAACAAGGACATACCATTAGTGCATTTTAGTCACAATTGCAAATATTGTCTAATAAATCACAATTGATGTAAAATGAAATCAAYTAACGTCTCTTAATATAGCTGATCAAAGCGAATGATAGYTGATAGATAATGAAATGTCGTTTAAGTCGTATAACATTTGTGAAGCAATGTATCAATATAATGTGCCAAATTAAAAACCAAGGAAACAAATTACCAATCTAACCAAACCCATATCAATGATCCACCAACTAACGAAACCTGGGTCGCAAAACCAGAAACGATCATGAGCCCTTCGGGGGTCCCATAGGTGGCAGCCCATATTTGACAAACACAACTAAAACTAAACACACTATACTCAATAATTTTAAAAACATTAAAAGAAGGATTTTTTTGCCAATAACTACCCACATTTGGGACTTTTTTA
>SNQN01005979.1:0-16671 GCA_008642245.1 Bassia scoparia
AATCGATCAATAATATATCTCATTTCAGATGCAATCGGTAGATCTACAGAATAGAATATCTTAATGTGTATGTTTCATAGAATATCTTACCCTAAYTGCTTGTGCATTAGTATTGGGTATATTATCATAACACGGAATAAAAGTATGATATATAGAATATCAGGTGAGGAAAATATGTCAACAATATAATTTTGCAAGTATATACTCCGTATATTGACATGCGATTAATTTGCAAGTATAATTTGATCACCGTGATTTTGTCTGAATATTGCTACATATAATTTTTATAGAGTATACTTTATATAGGGATAATTATAATTTGCAAAGTCATACGGAGTAGCATATTTAGAATATTTTGCAAGGTCATACAAATAATATGTCATAATATTTTCAAAATATTTTAGGGAAAATATAGTTAGCTGAATTTCTCAAAAAAATAGTATAAATTTATAATTTCAAGATATTTATAGTACAAAATATATTTAATTCCGAAAATATAGCATAGAGAAAATGGGCGGGAAAGCATTGAACGACAAAACAACACGTGTCAGGCATAGAGTGAGAGCCGACTGCGCTTTAGTATAGTTATTAATTCCTTAAACCCAGTAGTCAAATTGGTATTGTTATAAGCTGTTTCATGCACCTTGGCCCAGATTGGTGTTGTTATGATCAATTTTGCGTTATTTTTATTGCAATTTATTTCAATTTTAGTTAATTTTTAGTTTAGACACAACTTAGTTTTGATTTTWTTTAGTTTTAGTTTATTTCAGTTTTCAGTTTGTTTTAATTTGTTTATCGATTTAATACAGTTAAATCAACACTTATAAACCAAATTGATAGCTATAGATATAGTGTTTTTATTAGTATAGTATTAATGAATTGAAAATTTCTGTATGGTACTCTCTTACTCTTAGGTTTTCTATATGTCTCTTAGGAAAAAAATATAATGCCAAATGACTCTCAATTTCAACAAAATTCCACTTAGTGACCTTAAGAGGCTAACCTATACTAACTACAACCACTAAACAATCTAACCACCTCCGCAAACACCCAACCMTTATCATAATCACCTAAAGAASCACCACTATCCTAAAGTTTTTGGACACCACCCGAAACCCCACCCCCACAAGGCCACAAACCAACAAACCCCCACCCTCATGAAACCCACCACACACAAACCCATAAATCAACACCGACAATATTTCTCTCAAGAGTAATTATAACTTATAATAGCATATACATACATCCTTGCTAAGATGTAATGAACTTTATCACAAATAAAATAAAAATCAAGGGTSTTGGTGAAACAAAAACACAAGATTTACCTAATAGAAAATAAAATTATTTTTTAATAATMGATTAATTTTATTTATTTCATTTTTTGGCGCAAAATAAGGCTACCATAAAAATTAAAAAAGGTTGTACTCTCTCCATCTCAGTTTATTTTTTTACGTTTCTTTTTTTGGTATTTCCTTTTGTCCCTGCCCAATGGCCAGGCGTCACGTGGCACCCAGTAGGTCCCACCTTAACCCGAAAAGGGGGGACATGTGGGCCCCACGTACTTACATAATAAGGATACCCTCAATAGGGTACATTTGGCAGTCCAAAGAGACAAAGTCTGACGCATACCAGACTTTAGTCCCACATTGTTTGAAGAACAATGTTTGTCCCACATTGGGAAAATCACCAACAGTCAACCTCACCAAACCCTATAAAGGGGGAGTTGGTGAGCCCACTCCAGGTATCGAATTCTGAACCCACCGAGTATAGTCTAGCACTTACATCTAGCTTGCTCGACCTTCAGTTAGGTCTCTTTGCTGACTTAAGCATCGGAGGGGCTTTTCCCGGAGATCCCCCGGGTTAGTCACCTTTGCTTGTTTTGCAGGTTAGCCGGAAGAGACCAGTGTCCATTCTCAGGACGTTGACGGAAGCACGTGCGTGCAAGCTGTCATCCCCAGTCTTTATTACTCACCCTAATTTCCATTGTATTCTTTGTAAGTTCCTTGAACAGGAACAGATTGGCGCCGTCTATGGGGACGACAAGCAAGTCATGGTCAGTATGCGTTACGGTGCTCGTGATGTTCAACCTGTCGTCAATCAAACAGGTATGCGGGAAGGTAACCCCCCCAGAGGGTGATACTGCCACTTCCGCCGCGCGTGACTCGGGAAACGCGACAGGGGGAGAGAGGACCAATCGGCCCTCACCCATTCGCTTCCCTCAGCCAACAGACCCGGTCAGAAGGCAGGAACTAGATGCCCTGCTGGAAATGGTGACTCTCCTCACCAAGCAGTTGCAGAAGGCCCCACGGACAGAAGGTGAGACTCAGCCCACGCGCAGTCAGCCAACGCGCAGCTCCGGGCCACGACCCCAACTTCGTGCCAGGCCTACCTCACCGTCTAGGCCACGTCCATGTCCTTTCCGGTTCGATTCTCCTTTGCGGGGACGTTCTCAACGCAACGCTCCTAGCGAGGTTCAACCCGCTTCATCCAGAAGGGCAGAAGACGTCCCTCAAGTCAGCCGCTCACATAGGCCCCCTCTGGATGCGTGGGTCATCATTGAAGAGAGGCGACGAGATAGCATAGATGCCCATACTATCATCAACAATCACCGAAGCCAAGGAGAAGCCGCTGCAGCCCAGCCTCGGGTCTCCCCTCGCCGAGGAGACTCGGGCCGACCCTCTGCTCGACCTAGCCGGTCCCAGCATGAGGCCACTAGTCGGTCACCTCGGCATCAGTCATCTAGGTCACRCGGCCATGCAGACAGTTCTCGCTCTCAGTCAGTCAGACAGACGGGAGACGGCACACGGGCTCGATAGCCGATGCAGACCCTCGTCCATAGAACCCCATTCAGTAGGGAGATAATGGACACCGAGGATCCAAAGAAAGTAAAGGTGCCAACCATCGAGACCTTCGACGGGACCACGGATCCCGAGGATCATATGGCAGCCTACAAAACTCAAATGGCTGTCCAGACAAGATGCGAGGCTTCATGGTGTCGTTTCTTCCCAACTATGCTTAAAGGTATTGCTCTCACTTGGTTTAGTGAATTGCAATCTGGTTGTATTACGAATTTTACTGTTTTAGAAGCTTTGTTCAAACAACAATTTATTACCGGTAAATGACATAAGAAAACTAGCTTGCATTTCATGAGTTTGAAACAAGGCAAAAYTGAAGGACTGTCTAGTTATATAAAGCGATTCAATGCTGAATCTCTGGGCATTTCGAATATGGAAGACAATGTTGCTTTCTCAGCCCTCATGTCAGGCCTAAGACCTAGCCGGTTCAAGCAGGACCTGGTCATTGAGGGCATCACGAAGTACTCGGAGGCTCTAGCTTTGGCCCAGAAATATATTCAGGCCCCCGAGATCAATAATATGCATGATGATCAGCCCTCATCTGAGGGCAAAAGAAAGACAGGTGACAACAGGAGTGACCACAATCAGGGCAAGAAGCCCAAGCTCAGGGATGGAGGGGATGACCCTCGTTACAATACAAACAGGAGAGACATCTTCCTAGACATCAAGCCCCTGGATATTCTGCGAAAGCCTGTTCCCGTTCGAACTACGCCTAACCGGCGGAACAGGAACCTCTGGTGTGAGTACCATCGGGAATGTGGACACACCACCCGAGACTGTCGAGAACTAAAACAAGCCATTGATCACCTGGCGAATGAGGGTAAGCTTAATCGGTATCTCCGCAAGAAGGATACCAAAGACCAGAGCCAACCTCGGCGAAAGGAGGATCAACCCACTGCCAGCAATGAAACTATGAATACAATGAATGTGATATCGGGAGGTAATGCCTCAGGAGGGCCCATCAATCGGGGCAGGAAGCGTCACCTAGAAGAACTCACGCACCAAGTGTTGAAGGTCGGTGGTGAGGTGCCTCCCAGCTGCCCAGCGATGGTCTTCAACGAGCATTCTGCCAAGCCTATCGCCCTCCCTCACGATGACCCTCTGGTCGTCGAAATCAAAGTATCCAATGCTCGGGTGAAGCGAGTGCTTGTTGATAGCGGCAGTTCCTCAGACATCATTACTTTCGACTGTTTGCAGAAATTGAAGTACTCTAAGTCTGACCTCAGCGCTTCGGATCACCCCTTGGTCGGATTCGGTGGAAAGAGAACGTACCCAGAGGGAGTCATAAAACTACCAGTCAGACTCGGGGAGAAGGACCTGGCCCGCTAGGCTCAGGTGTACTTCACTGTCGTCGATATGGACCTCCCCTATAACATCATCCTCGGCAGACCTACTCTCAATCGGGTAAAAGCTTCTATATCTACTTATCAATTGTTATTGCAGTATGAAATAGATTCGGGATCCGTTGGTCGGCTATATGGCAACCAACGGTCCGCCAGGGAGTGTTATGTCAATAGCCTCCGCAATGCCTACCCTGAGCCTTCGGTCGGGCAAAAGCGGAAGGACCACCCGAAGAAGGAAGCCCTCACCGGGCTGGATGTATATCTCAGCGAGAACGTCAAACGGTATAATCGGCCTCAGCCTGCAGAGGCCAACGAAGAAGTACAGATTGATGATGATCCGACACACACTGTCCGGGTCGGAAAGTCACTTGCCCCAGAGACTCGGGAGCTAATAGTGTCGACCCTTAAGGAATTTCGTGATGTCTTTGCGTTTGATGCAACAGAGATGCCCGGGATTGATCCTTCAGTCATGGTACACAAGCTCAGCATCAAGGAGGGGCATCGAAGTGTCAAACAAAAGGGATACATCAGGGGCAAGAGAGGAGTGAGGCGGCAGCCTCGGAGATTAAGAAGTTGCTAGAAGCAGGCTTCATCCGGGAATGTCAATACTCGGATTGGTTGGCCAATGTTGTACTGGTCAAGAAGCCAAACAGAACATGGCGCATGTGCGTAGACTTCACTGACCTCAACAAGGCATGCCCGAAGGATGACTATCCCTTGCCAAAGATCGATGCCTTGGTTGATTCTACTGCGGGACATGCTCTATTCAGCTTCATGGACGCCAATGCAGGTTATCATCAGATCTCGATGGCAGAAGAAGATCAACCTCATACCGCTTTCATCACTCGGCAAGGGGTCTACTGCTATAAGGTAATGCCATTCGGTCTCAAAAATGCAGGAGCTACTTACCAAAGGTTGGTTGACAAGATCTTCGAAGGACAAATCGGAAGAAATGTGGAAATATATGTCGATGACATGATAGTCAAAAGCCGAAAGATAGAAGATCATGTCTCGGACCTCAGGGAAGCATTCTCGTCCCTCAGGAAGTACAACATGAAGCTCAATCTGAAGAAGTGTGTGTTTGGGGTTCGAGGAGGAAAGTGCCTTGGGTTTCTGGTAGACGAAAGGGGCATCGAGGCAAACCCCGATAAGATCCAGGCAATCATCAACATGGAGTCCCCAAGGTCGGTCAAGAAAGTTCAAAGGCTCACAGGATGCATGGTAGCCTTGGGACGATTCTTATCCAGGTCAGCAGACAAGAGTTTAGCCTTTTTCAAAACGTTGAAAAGGTCCTCATTCAGCTGGGATGAAGAAGCAGAGTCAGCCTTCTAGCAACTTAAACAGCATCTGTCTAGTTTGCCGAAGTTGGTCTCCCCCTTACCGAGGGAACCACTCTTCCTATACTTGGCAATCTCAGATTATGCGTTGAGTGCAGTTCTCGTCGCTGAAAGGGACAAGACCCAACATCCGGTCTACTTTGTAAGTCACGCCTATAGAGGGGCTGAGTCTCGATATTCAGAGATCGAGAAAATGGTGTATGCCCTGGTTGTAGCTAGTCGGAAGCTCAAGCCTTATTTTCATGCACACCCCATCAAGGTCCTAACCGGACAGCCCATCAGAAAGGTTATCGAGGGAAGAAATCATTCGACACGAATGCCAGAATGGTCAGATCAACTGGCAGACTATGGGCTGGAGTATGAGCCCAGACGAGCAATCAAAGCCCAGGCACTGGCAGACTTCATCGTCGAGTGCACAAATAGACCCGCCTCGGCGACTGAGTCCGAAGGCTGGGAGGTGTATGTAGATGGCTCGGCTACCAAAGATGGGAATGTAGCAGGCATTCTGATAAAGACGGACAACAGGGACAAGCTTGAGTACGCAGTCAAGTTCGGTTTCTCGGCCTCAAACAATGAAACCGAATACGAAGCTGTTATCCTCGGAATGCAGATGTGCCTAGCTGCAGGGGCCAACTCTTTGAAAATCAAGTCAGACTCACAACTGATCGTGGGGAAAATCAATGGAGAATTCGAAGCCAAGGAAGATGGGATGAAAATGTATTTGAACAAGTCTCAGAAATTCACACACTTCTCCATAGGTCACATCCCTCGGTCTGAAAACAATCAGGCAGATGTGCTGTCTCGGTTAGCTAGCTCAGCCGAGTCTCTCGAACCTCGGACCATCACTTGGGAGGTATTGAAAGAACCCAGCATCAATGAACAGTCCACCATGCCCCTAGATCAGGGGACTACATGGATGGACCAGATAATCCGATACCTTCGGGATGAGCAACTTCCTGACGATCCAAAACAAGCTGACAGGGTCAAGACTCAAGCTCGATGGTTCGAATGGTACGAAGGAAGGCTGTACAAGAAATCCTATACCCATCCCTTGCTTCGATGCGTGACACCGGATGAAGGGGATTACATCCTTCGAGAAATTCATGAAGGGGCTTGTGGCAGTCATCAAGGGGCAAGAACTATGGCCGAGAAAGTCCTTCGAGCAGGATATTACTGGCCTACCCTCAAGCAAGAGGCTCAGAACTTGATACAAAAATGTGAAAAATGCCAAAAGAATGACTCGGTGCCTCACCGACCAGCCAATCAACTCTCAGCCATCCTACCCACCYTGCCATTCGACAAGTGGGGCATGGATCTGTTGGGACCTTTCCCACAAGCCTCGGGGCAGCGTAAGTTCCTCATCGTTGCCGTGGACTACTTTACCAAGTGGATAGAAGCCGAGCCTTTGGCGACTATCACTGAAAAACAGGTTCAGCAGTTCATTTGGAGGAACATCATCACTCGGTTTGGGATACCACGGGTCCTCGTGACTGACAACGGGAGGCAGTTCGTCAGTGAAGCCACTAAGGAATACTATGCTCGATTCGGCATTAACATTCTAGCAACCTCGGTGGACAGACCTCAAACCAACGGGCAGGCAGAGGCTGCAAATAAGGTCATCCTTCGAGGAATCAAAACAAAACTGGAAGGCTCCAAAGGTACTTGGGTCGATGAGCTTCCCGGGGTCCTTTGGTCAGCTCGTACTACAACTAAGGAAGCCACGGGACATACACCCTTCTCCTTGGTATATGGTAGTGAAGCAGTCCTGCCTGTGGAGGTCGGGATACCCTCTCCCCGAGTCACATTCTACGACCATGACCAGAACGAAGAATATAAGAAAATCGACCTCGACCTGCTGCCTGAGACTCGGGGCAATGCCTTGTTAAAGTCCATCTCCTACAAACAGAAAATCACCAGATACTTCAACCGACGAGTTAAGACTCGGGAGATCCCGGTAGGAGACTGGGTTCTACGTCGATTCGAAGCAACAGGTCGGGAGAACATGCTGGGCAAGCTCAACCCCAACTGGGAAGGTCCCTATCAGGTTACCGAGATGGTCAGACCTGGCACTTACAGACTCGAGGATACCGATGGTAAAGCCCTCCCTCGGCAATGGAACGCAGACAACTTGCGCAAATACTACATCTGAAGGTTAAGACTTATTCATTTTTATTTCCGTTTTAGATACATGTTGTAACACGACAAAGCCCTCGGTCAGGTCTTCCTCACCAGATCCCTAACCGAGCAATGCTCAGTCAGCCCTGCTATGACTAGCACTCGTTGTAATAAAAGCATCAATAAAAGTCTTCCTTTTGCGCAAACTGTGTATCTTTTTCATGCAAGTGTTTAACCTCGGGAATCAGCATACCCACCTTCGGGGCAAACTAGCCTCGGAGGCACCCCATTGAAACCTTGAAACAAAGGTGCACATGCCAACCCTCGAGAAAAAGGCAAATAAAAGGCAAGCAAGTAAAGTTGGAAATAAGAACAAGTATGAACACTCGGCATATGCAAAGAAAACTGAAATTTCATAAAGGCCAAACTCAACTGGCAAGATAAATATTCATAAATTAAAGCCAGACTCAACTGGCAAATATTTGATTACAAGAGTCGGGAATCTACACCGACCAACAACACTTAAGAAATAATTCAAAGTTATTACAAATTTGGTCAGAACATGACCAGTAGAGTGGAATGAAAGAAAGACAAAGAAAAGCAGAAGACCGAAGGACAGATCATTCGGGGGAGCTGGCAGTCTCATCCTCAGCAGGCTGTGAAGACGCTCCAGGAGCAGGCTCGGTTTGACTCTGTGCCCCCGAGGCCCTGACACCGGCAGAAATGACCTCGGTGGAAGCCTTAGCCTGCGATCCCCCAGCAGCACCCTTAGAAGCCTTAGCCGCAGCTTCAGACTGAGCTTGAGCCGCCATCTTGGACCTCCTTTCTTGCTTGATGGCCGCCATCTCCTAGGCCACCACGTCATCATATTTCGCTTTCAGGAGAGACCATTGGCCAGGGAATTGGGCTTCGGCAGCTGCCTCCATCTTCTTCAGGGCGTAGCTGGTGCCGGTCTGAAAAGAATCCTACCCGAGCTTAATCCTGTACTTGCGCCCCTCGGCAGTGGTGAACCAAGACTTCACCATCGGAAGTCCAGACTCCTCCAGCTTCAGTTGCTCAGCTTCGAGCTCCTTCTCGAGGGCCTCAATCTTCTTGTCCCTCTTGGCGATCGTCTTACTCCTCCTCTCAGCCAGGTTCTTATACTTCACATAGACCTGATTGAGGGTGGTGCGATCTTCCTTCCACTTTTGGAGCTCCTCCTTTTCCTCCTGGAGGGTCTTCAGCTCGAGGTCCTTGTCCTAGATCACCTTGGCCTTCCTCGCCAAAGCCTTCTTATCGGCTTGGTGATGGAGTGCCAAGGCCTGCATGTGCACAGTCAGCTGCAAAAAGCAATACGTTAGTTCATAAAGATCAAAAAGAGAAGTAATGTCACACGGGAAGAGTAGACGCATACCTCAAGCCAGGAAGTCTGCAGGTCCTCCGTGTCTCGAACCCAGTGTTCCTCCTTCATCAGCTCAGAGACGTCCTCTTGAAGAATAACCTCCTCGAGAGCCTCCTGGGCCCTCTGCTGCTTCTCCCCCTCTGCCAGCTTGGTGAGAGGAGCCCTCGGGCCTGATTCCCCATCCCGCCTAACCCTCTTACGGCGAAAGGGGGTCTCAGTCTGGGAGGTCCCACTAGCACCGGACCCGATCTCGAAGGCCCTCAGGTTCTCAATCAGAGGGGGGTTGGCAGGAGGATCACTCGGGTGACCCAGATCAGGCTGAACCTCGACCACAGGCTCCATGTCCCCGGTCAATCTGCGCTTCGGGTTCTACATAGAAAGGATGTGTAAGCATAAAAACAAAAATGAAGTATGGGCACTCGGGAAGCATAGAAGCGATCACACACCTCAGAAACATCGGGGATGTTCAGGTTCCCCAGCTCCATATCATCAGCAATCGAGCCGAACAAGAAGTCCTTGGCGGAAATAATGCTTGCCATGTTCAGATTGCCAAATCGATCAGCCTCTGCAAAAAGGCAAATACAAACGTAAAAAATACAGTCAAATTAAGGAAAAAGTGCAAAGTATAAAGACTCGGGTAAACATGAATGATCCCCCTACCAGGTGACATCTTCTTGCTCAGATGACACATGGCCAAGTAGTGCTCATTCAAAAGAATGTCACAATCGGGCAACCAGTTCTTGGTCAGGTCCGGGAGCACATAATCATCACCATTCGCCCACTTCTTCTCCCTCAAGAAAAAGAAGGCGACCACCCCCTCGGACTTGTTCATAGGGGGAATATTGTAGTTCAATACCAAGCACCCGGGGGAAATCCCAAGCAGTGGGTCGGTACACAAACACAAACTCCCGACGGAAGCCCTTCCAGCTAGATCGGGACCGACCCAATATCTTGTACTGGGGTCGAGCCTGAAAGATCCACTAGCCGGGCCCATAGTTCTCTCCACTGCAGGCAGTCAGTTTGAAAATATTGCGAAATAAAGTAAGTGTTGGAGGTCGGCCCATCCAACGGCAAATAGAAAGAAAGCCAATGATGTTGGCTATGGAATTGGGCATCAGATTGTGTAAGGCAAGGTTGTAGGTGGATAAAAGAAAAGGAATGAAAGGATCGAGGGGAAATCGAAGGCCCATCTCTAAGTGGCCCTTATATACAGCCACCGTCCCCGGGGGAGGTGTCAACACCGACTGGTCACACATCGGGGCTATGTACCGATAGGGGGACTCCAGATAAAACTTGGTCGTCTCCCAATGATGCAGGAATTTGAGAACTCCCTGCTGAAAGTGCCTCTCGAGGAAGAATTGGCCCGGACCCAGAGCCGGTACCGGGATATCCTGACCGGATGTTGTAACCTTGGCCTCGGACATTCTATCAACACGATAAGTCACCGTGTTATCTACAAAGTGACGTCTAAACTGGGCACAGTCATTCCCCTTGGTCCTACAGATGCCTACTTGCTAGGGAAATAGTTCAGTTGTCAACTCCTCACCCTCGGGCTCAGGGGTCATGGGAGGGGAGTTAATGGGTAGTGCATCCAACACATCCCCATGCACTACACTAGGTACGGTAGCCCCCTCGGGCATCAACACCCCATCTAAGAACTAAATACCATCTATACAGTCATATACGTACTCCTGTAAAGGAGGATTTTCTACAACAGGATTTTCTACAGGGTCGGGAGTCGGGGAATCCCCCGATGCTACACTAATGCTACAGTTCCAAGTCAGAAAACACGAGTCCCTGAGTCGGGGAATATACAGGGTCACTACCTATTTCAGACATCATGCAATATAACAACAAAAATCTTAAGTCAAGGGGGTCAGGAATGCAACGTACCTCAATCGAAGAAAACCTAAAAGGAGAACTTGAAGCTCCCTCGGTGAAAGCCCCGATCCCAAGCGTAGAACAGAAATCCTCAAAGAAGAAAGAGCTCTAGAGAGAGAAGGAAAACCTCTAACAAATACTTAGAGAGAGAAGAGAGAATTTGGGAGTCTAAGGATGTAGTTTCCTTCTCCCGAGGTCACCACCCTCGGGAGTCTAAGGATGTATTTTCCTTCTCCCGAGGTCACCACCCTCGGGAGTCTAAGGATAGAGCTCCCATATCCCGAGGTCATCACCCTCGGGATGCAAAAGTCAAGGTTTCCTTCTCCCGAGGTCACCACCCTCGGGAGTCTAAGGATGTATTTTCCTTCTCCCGAGGTCACCCCCCTCGGGAGTCTAAGGACAGAGCTCCAATATCCCGAGGTCATCACCCTCGGGATGCAAAGGTCTAGGTCTCCTTCTCCCGAGGTCACCACCCTCGGGAGTCTGAGGATGTGTTTTCCTTCTCCCGAGGTCACTCCCCTCGGGAACCTAAGGATGTGACTTCCTTCTCCCGAGGTCACCACCCTCGGGATGCAAAGGTCTAGAGCTCCAATATCCCGAGGGGAGTGACCCTCGGGATACAAAAGTCAAAGTTTCCTTCTCCCGAGGTCAACACCCTCGGGAGTCTAAGGGTGTGGCCTCCTTCTCCCGAGGTCACCTTCCTCGGGCTCCTAAAGGGATTAACACCTATACCCGAGAGACGTTACTTGGACCAATTTTCGACATTTTGGAATCAAGGCTCATACCCTCGGGGCTCGACTATCTTGGGGCTTATTAGCCCCTCGGGAATCTTCAATTACCGAGGCTCATTAGCCCCTCGGGGCTCGGCTATCTTGGGGCTTATTATCCACTCGGAAATCTTCAATTACCGAGGCTCATTAGCCCCTCGGGAATCTTCAATTACCGAGGCTCATTACCCCTCGGGGCTCGGCTATCTTGGGGCTTATTAGCCCCTTGGGAATCTTCAATTACCGAGGCTCATTGCCCCTCGGGGCTCGGCTATCTTGGGGCTTATTAACCCCTCGGGAATTTTCAATTGTCAGGCTTATTAGCCCCCCTCACCGAGGGGCTATACTTAAACTAAACAAACTACTGCCTAGGTGACCTTTTCCTATCGGGAACACCGTCCAGGCACGATCGTTGGTCTGTGACCTTCGAACAAGCAGCCTGACCGGCTTCTTGAATAAATCCCTGACCGGGTACCTTCAGTCTTATAGACTCGAGAGGCATATAACCAGACTAGGGGGGTCGAGCATGGTTCCGCTTGACACCTAACCTCCCTCGGTCCTCGGTATAAGTATCAAGCGTGGGGCTAATTGTCCCTGCCCAATGGCCAGGCGCCACGTGGAACCCAGTAGGTCCCACCTTAACCCGAAAAGGGGGGACATGTGGGCCCCACGTACTTACATAATAAGGATACCCTCAATAGGGTACATTTGGCAGTGCAAAGAGACAAAGTCTGACGCATACTAGACTTTTGTCCCACATTGTTTGAAAAACAATGTTTGTCCCACATTGGGAAAATCACCAATAGTCAACCTCACCAAACCCTATAAAGGGTGAGTTGGTGAGCCCACTCCAGGTATCGAATTCTGAACCCACCGAGTATAGTCTAGCTTGGATTATCTTCCCCCCCGATGCCTGAAGTAAGTAAACGGGAGGAGGAAAGTAATAATGTTAAGCTATTTAGAGAGAAGTTAGAGAGATAAACGTCTATACTCTGCTTAAGTATGAGTAAAAATGCTCTCAATTGTATGTAAAATTGTGTGAAAAATGGTGGATGCTCCTAAGGGTATTATAGCTTTTGGCTTACCTCTTGAGGGCTTGGATGCGTGACACTTGTCACCATCCTTATGCTTCGTTTACTGTTTTGCTTGCTTAAGTGTTTCCTTACTGTATTTGACCGGTTCTCGGTGAAAAATACACAGATTCATCTCCCACTCAATCGTGACCGTGTCACAAAATCTGTGCCCACGTTGGATTTCTATAACAGCAGAACGTGACACGTGCTTCCCGTGCCACAATCATATTGTTGTTGTTGTTGTTGTTGTGTTGTATATTATTATATTATATATTATTTCATCATCAAAATATTAATATTAATATTATATCATAATATTATTTTATTGTATTCTTAATGTTATATCATCATCTCTTATTGGTAACATGTTAGTATTGTCATTGTTATTATCAATATTATTACTTAAATAATACAATAGAAAGTAATTTAACATAATTGAAGAAAATTCCAAAACTGAACTGAATTGAACAAAACTGAATTTTTGAAACTGACTGAACTGAACAAAACTGAATGAAGTTTAAGTAAACAGGCCTAAGAGGAGAAATATCACCCAGTAATAGCGAATTGGGCCATAAATAATTTGTAGCGGTTAGTTGTAATAATTATTTTATGTGATATCGTAACCTTTATCGTGAATGTTTATATTGTTTTTTAGTTAATATCGCAATCATCAATAATATATCTCATTCAGATGCAATCGGTAGATCTACAGAATAGAAATATCTTAATGTGTATGTTTCATAGAATATCTTACCCTAATTGCTTGTGCATTAGTATTGGTATATTATCATAACACGGATAAAAGTATGATATATAGAATACTCAGGTGAGGAATATGCAACAATATAATTTTGCAAGTATATTACTCCGTATATTGAATGCGATTAATTTGCAAGTATTATTTGATCACCGTGATTTTGCCTGAATATTGCTAATATAATTATAGAGTTATACTTTATATAGGGATAATTATTTTGCAAGTCATAGCATATTTAGAATATTTTGCAAGGTCATACAAATAAATATGTCATAATATTTTCAAAATATTTTAGGGAAATATAGTTAGCTGAATTTCTCAAAAATAGTATAAAATTTATAATTTCAAGATATTTTATAGTACAAATTATTTAATTCCGAAATATAGCATAGAGAAAATGGGCAGAAAAGCATTGAACGACAAAACAACACGTGTAGGCTGAGAGCCGACTGCGCTTTAGTATAGTTATTGATTCCTTACAACCAGTAGTCAAATTGGTATTGTTATAAGCTATTTCATGCACCCTGGCCCAGATTGGTGTTGTTATGATCAATTTTGCGTTATTTTTATTGCAATTTATTTCAATTTTAGTTAATTTTTAGTTAGACACAACTTAGTTTTGATTTTATTTTAGTTTAGTTTATTTCAGTTTTCAGTTTGTTTTAATTTGTTATCGATTTAATACAGTTAAATCAACACTTATAAACCAAATTGATAGCTATAGATATAGTGTTTTTATTAGTATAGTATTAATGAATTGAAAATTTCTGTATGGTACTCTCTTACTCTTAGGTTTTCTATATGTCTCTTAGAAAAAAATATAATTGCCAAATGATCTCAATTTCAAACAAATTCCACTTAGTGACCTTAAGAGGCTAACCTATTACTAACTACAAACCACTAAACAATCTAACCACCTCCGCACAACCAACCCTTATCATAATCACCTAAAGAACCACACTATCTAAAGTTTTTGGACACCACCCGAAAACCCCACCCCACAAGGCCACAAACAACAAACCCCCACCCTCATGAAACCACACCACAACCCATAAATCAACACGACAATATTTCTCTCAAGAGTAATTATAACTTATAATAGCATATACATACATCCTTGCTAAGATGTAATGAACTTTATCACAAATAAAATAAAAATCAAGGGTGTTGGTGAAACAAAAACACAAGATTTACCTAATAGAAATAAAATATATTTTTAATAATAGATTATTTTATTTATTTCATTTTTGGGCAAAAATAGGCTACCATAAAAACTAATAAGGTTGTACTCTCTCCATTTCAGTTTATTTTTTTACGTTTCTTTTCTTTGGATTTTTTTTATTCTTTACGTTCTCTTTTTTATATTTTACTTTTTTTTTCCTATTAATGTTAAATGAGTTTTCTAACGATATCCCTAAAAAAACCGTTTTCACAATATACCCCTTTTTTTTTTACCCTTTCTTATTATACCCTGAATTACATACTATTACTACATTATAAGTTTAATGATTTTATTTAACAAAACTAAGGGTTAAAACTAAGATTAATTTTTATTTTCTTAACCATAAATAAAAACAAAAAACCAAACAACCACCCCCACATCCACCTATCCTCCACCGCCACCACACTACAACCTAGGACCATCGACAACGCCACTGCACCAGGCCACCGACCCCACTCCCACCGCACTAACCACCCCCTTCGCGATCCCCAATCAAACACACACCCACAAATTTCAAACCTCTAAATCAATTCAAAACCCATATCCAATTCGAAAATTAACTTAGGGCTTTTGATCGTTATAGTTAATTGCAAAACCCCTAAATCGATAGTGTTTTTCGTTTAATTTTTGTTCGAAATTCAAAACCCTAAGATTTGAGGTTTTCTTTTGATTTTGTTTCGAATTGGGGTTGATTGGGTAAGGGTTTTGTTTTGGGGGGTTCGAATGCGTGGGTGGGTCGATGCGGGGGGGGGGTCCGATTGGAGGTTTGCGAGGGTGGTGATTCGCTAAGGATGTGGTAGTGGTGAGGGGTGGCTGCTGTGACGACGGGTGGCTACTGGATGACATGCGAGAAAAATGTGGCAGTCTGGACGACATTTGTGAGGTTGAAGTATGAGTGGGTTGGTGGTGGTTATAATTCAGGGGTATAATAAGAAGGGTAAAAGAAATAGGGGTATATTGTAGAAAATGCGTTTTTTTAGGTACCGCGTAGAAAATCCCATGTTAAATCTTCATATTACCACTTATATTATTTCTCTTATTATTGATTTTCCACCCAAACTTATCTCTTCTACCCATTTTAATTCACTTTAATTTTTACTTAACAATCTCAAACAAATTAAAAAAATAATACAACTCTTAAGTTAATACATCATATTTTATTCAAAATACTAATTTTCTTTAATTAACGTGTAATTTTATAAATATAAAGATAAATCGAAACGGAAGGAATATGATGAATTAAAGATTCGAACATAAAATAATGTTGTCACGTCATGTTTTCAACGGGGTGTGGTTATACTAGCCTTCGGGTTTCTGATTTCAACCTCCCGAGTCCCGAGTCCCGAGTCCGACACTTCACTAGCTCGCTTCCTCTCATCGTCGGTTGAATTGCTGAAACCACACATGACACAACTTTAAAGTACACTCCTAATCTACTGAGGTTTCAATAAGTAGATCATCAGTTCATCATCACTCGAACTCAATTAACACTAAACACGTGCTCTGTCTTCTCTGTTTTCTGCAACTATTACAAGCTTATTAACTACTTAATCAGATTTTCTTGCTTGTCTTGTCACTCCCTCTTTCTCCAAACCCCAATTCACGTTTCGCACAAATCCCTTTCTTCTTCCTTTGATCACCACTTCCTAATTCTCTCACTTTTTTTCACCACTCATCAATCATGCTTTGCTTCATCTGAGTTTTATTATACTGCCTCATGAGATTCATTTCAAGGTACCATCTTTTCTCTAATCTTAACACTCACTTTATTCATTGATTTGGCTTGCCCCTCTTTCCCAGATCTATTTTTGCCGTCATTGTTTCTCCAACGCTTAGCATAATTAAAGATCCAAATTTTTATTTATTTTTTACATATACTGTAGTGGGTTTTGATTTTATTTCAATTTCATATCTTTCTTACCGTAATTGGTGAAAGGGAT
>SNQN01005980.1:4548-40244 GCA_008642245.1 Bassia scoparia
TATAATCTGTGAATTTCCTTTGGATTTTGAGAAGTAGAAAGAGTTGAATGTAGTTATAGGTTCTAGAGAGGAATCAGGAATGTGATCAAAGTTATCATTATTGAGCCTTTGAATTTTTGGATCCTATTGGAGTATAGGTACTACATTTGAGTGAAATTCTAGTTTTTGACATTTCTCTTGATAATTTCAGCTCAATTTGGATGAATATAAAATATTTTCAAGATTTTCACGGAAATTAATTTATTATGGAAAACACAATTACAAAATTAAATTTACACCGTTTGGTTCCATGTAAGAAAAATAATGGAAAATCCCGTAAAGTGATGAAAATAATGAAAGAGTTAGTGGAAGGAKTGTACTAGGAAGGTAAGGAAAATGAATGATAAAAGTTTTCCCTTCACTTCGAAGAGAAAGTGGTTGTCCATCATTAGAAGAGCTTAGGGGAAAATGGTTTTACATTTCTTTGCAAACCAAACAATGTAAAAAATTGAAAATAGAGGTGAGCAAAATATTTTACACTCTACTAAACAAAGCCTTAGTGAAAATGTGGAAAAGCTAGATGCAGATTCACTTTATAGCTATGCGTAATGTAGAACATTTCATCCTTAGATATTGACATGGCCACTAATATGTACTCATATTTGATGTCATTTTTGTTTGCAAGGTCGAATGATTAATAATCAGAAATCAGAATATCGTAATGAGTGAGTTTGTTTATAAACCGCTTTGGTAATGACTAATGAGGGGAATGTGCTTTCTTTTTCTTTGATTATAGTGTGGTTGTAGAGGTGTCGTGTTGATGCCTGATGCTCGGTATATTTCTAGCTCATCCCTAGGCGATTGTTTGGTATTTGAATGAATGCTAAAAGAAATGTGGTGCTTAATAAATGGGCAGTATGCCATTTATGACATGAAAATGAAGTAATATCCCAGGAGCACAAATTTCTTAAAGCCATTAATCTTCTGCAATACCCCTTTCATCACCTTACTTTTAAGTATTTAAACTCCATCCACAGCAAACCCTCATCGCAAGTTGTGTAATTTTAAGGTTTAGCACAGGAATTTCTGATTCCCATACATCCTTACAGCCTTTTACTGATATCACTATATCAGAATATAATATATTTTAGGTGATCTTTTTCTACTAGACAAAACATTGCTTAATTACATATCAATTTCCTTCTTGTCCTTTACTTAATACCACAACAAGAAATGAACCCTTATGGCCTTACGCCAAATAATCAACCCCTAATTTGCCTTCTAAGAAAATTTATAAATTTTCCTTATCCATATTTCTTCCAACTTACAAGTTGTGATCATAATCCATGACATAACATTTGATGGCTCCTTCCCTCCTCAGTCCTCACCTCCTTCAAAATTGTGAAGCTAGTGAAGCTTTCCTTTTTCGCAGACCTATTTTTTCAGTTTTCATTTTCTTTTAGTATTTCTATTTAATATGATAACTAGGAGTGTAACAATTGTAGACATCATGATATCTTTAGCATTGTTTCATGGCTAGTGTTTTTGGTAACTTCGAGGAATTTACAATGAGCTTTCGTGAATACTGAGTTACCTTGTGATGTTTGCTCATAGTTTAAAGTTAAACTTATCTGTTCACTAGATGGCTAAGGTACTATGAGTCATAATTTGCGTTRTTGTTTTATTGCATTTCAGGGGCAACACATCTCTCCTTATTGACTATTGCCAAAGTAATGGTGAGCATAGTTACATTCTGATTGATGTTGGGAAGACATTCAGAGAGGCAGTACTTCGCTGGTTTACCTTCCATAAAATTCCTCGGGTTGATTCTGTGAGTTTTTTAATTCCTTGAAATATTACAAGTTGGATGTTAATTTGCTACAATGATAGATGGAACTTGGAAAGAATTCCTCTACTTGGGAATTGAATCTTATATATTTTTGGTCTATCCAAGATGCCTTCATGTTTGTTATTCTTACATTGTATCCACTATCTTGGTAATAAATGAGAGTTTTATGTAATCGTATTTTTTTTTTTAATTTTTCATGGCATGCTTAGGGACAAAGATGAAATTAAAGGGATGATACATCTAGGGATGGAAAACTTGTATTAATGATCCTATACAAAACAATTTGTGCTGTTATTAACCAGAAGAGTAGACCATCGTTTGTGCTAAAGCTTGCCTTTTTAACTGTTTGTTTCCTGAATTTTGTTTCTACCAAGTCACTCCAGAAATCTGTTTTTGAAGCTATCTTCCTGCTTCTTTTTGTTTTAATTCGTTCTCCCTAATTTCTAAAAACTGAGTCAGCAATGGATCAACTGCAGATCATATTGACGCATGAGCATGCTGATGCAGTTCTGGGTCTTGATGATATACGAATTGTGCAGCCATTCAGCCCCACAAATGATATTAGTCCGACACCAATCTACCTCACCCAGGATTCTATGGATAGGTATGCACCTTTCTTAAAAAATACACTATATTTTTTTCCTACTTTTAAAGTCCTATTCTTCTGTGTTTGCTTCTGTTGGTGTTCTTTGTAACCCCAKACACCTCTTTGCTTCTCCAATTTAACTTGTAACTGTTGTCAATTGCATTGAGTTGTATTCCATTTGRATTTCTAGCCTAGATCGTAAGACTATATTAAATTTCCTGTTCTTGAAGCTGGTTCTGCATATTCCATTTTAAATTTTAAATTCTTATTCTGAGGCATGAGATGCGATATAATTTTTTTGTGATCATTGGTCAATGTCAAATTATTTATCCTTCTCTGGCTGTGAACTAGTGAGGTATTAGCTCTGACATTCTGTTTTCCTGCCTATTGACTTGTTGAAGTTATTGTACAGAAGTAGTAGCTGATAGGTTGGAGTTTTTTTACTTTGTTTTGTGGTACACTAATGTATGTTTTTAATTATCTTGCAATTGGGAAGTTGGGTTTGAAAATCGAAGAATTGTGAAGTGTGTGTTAGGTTTGCTTTCAAGTAAAATTCCCTAGAAAATCCTTCTTTCTGGAATTCTGATGTACTAACACCCACACCCCCCCCCCCCCCCAAATAGAACTTATCATATACATAGTAGTTCGTAGTGTTTCAGGCTCAGAAAATATAGGTCTCATGCTCAAAAACTTTATCTAAAAGGGTAGTTTCATTGGGAAAGGTACCAAAGGATATCATGGATTTTTCACTTGTAGTTTGATCTCATAAATGTAATTCTATGGTCCAATTGGAAGAATGAATTAACGTTTTTAAAATTTTTTGTTAGCCACCTTATATGGAGAATATTCCAATCAGCTTGTTTTCTGGTCATATCAATGTAAAATTTTCTGAAAGACAGTACTGTCTTCTTTGCCAAGAATTCTGTTAAGTATACCATCTTTTTATTATCGGTTTGCAACATGGTGTATTGTGCATCGTGGGAATTCATCCTTTTTTTTTTCTTAATCATATTTCTAATCTCATGCTATGTCTGCTTCATAGGGTTATTGATTTTATAGCATACTGCTGTTCTTTATTGTCTTGTGAACTCAAGCTCATAGCCTATAGAACTGACTTGTATCTTATTACTATGAAACCACAATTGCTTTTTGTTCAACTGCCATGAAATTGGTGCTGACCTGAAGTTTTTTTTTTCACCTATCCACATTTTGAAAGCTCAGTCCCACCTTTCTCATTACTTCATGCGTACTGTCTTTATATATTGTAACTAGATTTAATCACGGGCAATGCCCATGTTATGATACAATATCGTTCATGTTATATGATATTTCCTACTGCTAATTTGATAAACCGAAAGAACTTGTAAAATTTAAACGAAAATTTTTAAGTAAATTCAGCATAAATGTCTTTTYTAGGTTCATCTTAATTATTCCCGTAAAAAGAGGTTTATCTTAAGGAAAAATCGTCTATAACTACCAAGGTTTGAGTTGACCCATGCCAAAGGTATTGTTCCGGCATTGACCAACGTCGCAGGGTAACTTTTCCGACGTTTTCCAACGTTGACCGGCGTTATCATTGACCTGCGACGTAATGACCTATTTAAACATCGGTCAACACCAGAACAATAACCTTGGCATGGGTCAACAAACAAATTGCACAATAGTGGCAGTTTTGGACCCCAAAAAAAATTTATGCAGAGTTTCTCGCAAAAACCTTTCAAACCTTGGCAGTTATGAACAAATTTTCCTTATCTTAATTATAATCTGTCTCTTATACACATCTAGATGTGTATAAGAGACAGATCTAACTCAATCAACTCTTAAACACCATGCCAAATGGGTATGGAACATCTAAAAAATGAGGGAGTATCATATAATAAATGACAAATAATTATGAATCATAATCAAAGATAATAAATGTCAATGATTTTTAAATATGTATGTGTTTGAAAAATCTCTTAGAAGTATCTTTTATATGTTGAAAGAAAGCTTTTTCAATATATTTTTTTACTTTCTATATTTAATCACTTTGAAAAAAGGCAGGAAACTTTTTCACCAGAACGTGCCAAGTTGCAGTTCTGATTTTTGTKTTAGTATACATTTATAGATTCAAAGATACTAGTACTAGTTCCTAAATTGTAACCAGAATATTTCATCTTTTTGCCTCTGACAGTGTTGGTGTGAAATTTCCTTACCTAGTCCAGAAAAAACTTAAAGAAGGTCAGGAGATAAGGCGTGTAGCCCAGCTTGAATGGAACATAATTGAGAGTGATCATGAAAAACCATTTGTTGCATCAGGCCTGCAATTTACTCCTTTGCCAGTAATTTGCTTCACTAAATTTCTTTTCTCATTTGAACTTCTGGTCAATATATATTTCCTACCTCATACTCTTATTAACTACTTATATCAATTGATCTAATTTGCACAGGTAATGCATGGTGAAGACTATGTTGCATTGGGTTTTCTTTTTGGTCAGAAATGCAAAGTAGCTTATATATCTGATGTATCACGTTTTATCCCTACCTCAGAGGCYGGTGAGTGCCTTTGACCCTTTCATTTTTCAGTTTTTTGTTGCCATGTTTTGTCGATTTGTCTTCATCCTGTTCAAAAATCTTTTCCTCACCAGGAACCCACACACCACTCAATCATCAAATAAAATTTTCTTGTACTCTATTCATGCGAACTAATCAATAATGTTTTTCATTTATAGAGCAACATTGCATGCATTATGTTAAATCACACCCAGAGATACATTGATTAATTTCCTTTTTATGGTCACATATTTGCTTACTTGTACTACTGTGTGTTCAGTTGAGTGAGTAATTGTATGGTTGTGCATGTATTTTAATGTGTAAATAAGAAAGAAATGTACACTACTTTGATCACAATTGTCATAATCATGACACTAAACCCTGCTACACAGTTGTTTAAAAGGTGGAATTTGATGCATACCAAGCATAAGCAATAAGAGGTTTTTTTTTTATTAAAAAAAAGTAGGTTCATAAACAAACCTATTGTTGCTACTCAGAACACTAGAGGTTCATAAATGAGAGATGTATGAAACTAGTGAGTGATTTGTTAATGCATAGGTAGAATTTAGGTAAGAAAAAACAATGGGAAAAGTAAACAAGAAGTGCATATTTAATATATGTTTTTAAATAAAGGGTGATATTCTTGCTTAAGGTCACTATATGAGTTGTCATATATATGAGGCAAAGTTGTCAGAATTGGAATCCTACTTTGGATCGATAAGGGTGGTAGGATTRGATCAATAAAATCGGATCGTAGAATTATAAGATTCKATTAAATAAYGAAAAAAGCATTATTATTGTTAAGATACTATAATAAATATKTGATTTTAGTAGAAAAATACTAAAAACAGTTGGTTTTTCTTGCACAAGGACAAAAGTTAAGTRTAGTAGTTAGTTTGCAAGTAGCTAGAAGCCTAAATATCATCGTTAATATAGGTAATGAGAGACTTTTGTCTTTAGTGTGATAATTATGATATATTTCGAAATATAATTAACTAAGCAATGAATTTTTTGAAATTTATAATAGCGGTTATGAATCGGATCGTAGAATCGTATTAAGATTCAACTAATATAGGTTTAGATCCAAGTAGGATTGCATGATCCTACAAAATTAAGATTCTACCGTAAAATCGGATCGAAAGCTGGATTTTGGATCGTAAAATCGTAGAATCGTTGGATCGATTTGGGATTTTAATAACATTGATACGAGGTTAATAACAATATACTCACTACAAGCAAGTATAATTGTAGACGACTATATTAATGCAACATTCAAGAAACTAAGTTTAACAATATTCAAGTAACTATTCCATATAACATTTTTATACTAAGCCAATAGAAGACCTGACATATGAGGTCAATATGGTCTATATTCTAATATATTAACGCCATTGTAACTTTGTTGGAGTCCTATATTCTTATACTTAATATTAATGGGAAATAACAATAATTTATGTTATTTTTTAGACAATATGTGCTTGAAGTATAATATCCATGTAATATTCTATATGCTATATTCTGCATATGATATGAAAGGCATATATTTTTACCTTRAATACATTATACTCTACTTTAGGATCATGCACATTCTTTACCTATTTTGCTTCTATTTGTTTAAGAAATATATTTGGTATGTTACATAACATTACATATAAGAGATAAGAGATACTCCCTCCGATTTTTAACAAATCAATTAATCAATCAAAGCCTTAATCCCATATGTGGGGTCGGCTAACATGAACCAAAAGTGATTATTTTGGGAGGTCATCCACATAGATTTTCCTCCTCCACTCTCTACGATCGAGAGCCTCACTTGCAAATCAAATTGTTTCAAATCCTTTCTAACTCCTTCCCACCAAGTCATTTTTTGGTCTCCCTCTACATCATTTAAAATCTCCGTGATCTCATTCTTCCACTCTTCGCCCCGGTGCCSTAGAGGTCTCCGTCTTACATGCCCAAATCAATGCAAACGGTTTTCCCTTAACTTGCTTGTAATATATGCAACACCAACTTTCTTGCGGATAATTTCATTTCTTATTCGATCTCGTAGAGTGTTTTTGCACATCCATCTCAAAATTTGCATCTCGGTGACCCCTACCTCTTGAATATGCTCCTTCTTGGAGAGCCAACATTCTGTACCATTACCTTTTGAATATGCTCCTTYATTTTCGCACAATGCAGTCGTAGAATTTTCCCTTCAGTTTTAGAGGGATGCTTCGATCGCAYAACACTCGCGTAGCCTTTCTCCATTTAAGCCGACCTGACTTAATCCATATATTGGTAAATATCACTCCAATTTATAGTGCTCTGTGCAATTTCCTCATTAGGTCGATTTTTAATGTTTTTTGCTTTGTGCTTTATTCTATTTTGATACACTCTTTCTCCTGTCTATTTTTTCTTTTTAACCCCACATTCCATTACTTTCCCTATTTTTCCTTACTTTTCACTTTTTCACACTCTGTCCAATCTATTTATATTTTTTGACCTCACTCACATTATAATACATTATTTCAAGTTTTTCCCCCAAATAGTAAATGCCCAAAACATAAAATATCGGTGGGAGTATGTACTACAAGATATGTAATCAACCTTTAACTCACTGATTATGGAGTACATACACAAGTGGCATAAGATGGTATACATAGAATGCTAATATTTTTTGAAATATTTGAATTTTATTTGTTTAAAAAAAAGATATTTGATATGTTATACTTCCTTCGTTCTTTATTGTTCGCATCCACCTTAAGTTGCACAAGAATTAAGGAAGAGAGAGAAATAAGAGAGTGATTCACAAAGTTTGAATATTATATATTAAGAGAAATAGAGAAAATTTGATTAAGGAAGAAAGTTGAAAGGACCAACTGCAAGGTGGGTTTACATATGTTTAATTATTTTTAAGGATATTGGTATTTTTTGGTGGGCATTCACCTAAAAAAAATAAAAAAAAAAAAAAAAAAAAAAAAAAAGATTGCATGCAGGTATTTTGTGCAACTTCCCTAATAAGAAAAGAGATGTAAGTAGATAGACGAGAAGTATCATTCGTTAAGAAGAGTTATCTAAGGATATGTAATATCTTTAATGGGATTTTTCCTCAGTACCCTGGGGTTTTGCTTATTCCTCAAGTACCCGAGTTTTTTAGAATGCTCAGGTACCTTCACGCTCTCTGAGATATTAGCTAAATACCCTTAATGAGACAATTCTTTAAAAAAATCTTAACAGCGTTAAGTTATATTACCCTAATATAACTTTCTCCTCCTGTAATCCATCTTCAACTCCATACTCATCTACAACTTTCATCTTTACTATTTTCAATTCACAACCACGAAAAACACAAAAATTCCAGAAAATTTTTTAAAACCTAGACATTATTAAATTTTTGACAGCTCAAAATTAAAACGCAAAAATCGAATCATAAATCAAACCTTCATACTTGAAATAATTCAAGAAGAAAAAAAAATGGGGAGTGGGGAAGAGCAAATTGCCTCATCGAAATGATGCCCAGAAAACTTCCAACCCACAACACGAAGTGAATTGATCCGACCCTCGAACCACACTGACTGCGACCCACGTGCAACTCCAACCGCGACACACGAACATTCGACCTGCCACCCGACGACCTCTTCTCGCACCACCACCTCCACCACCCTCTCTCGCAGCCCTGCAACTCCCTCTTATCCTCACTCAATAAGCAGATGGATGGATGATCGAGTGGATGGGTCGGGTGACGGATGGGTGTAACCTTCACCCGCATCGACCATCAACCTGACCATCCATCACCCAATTAAAATCCGCAAATTTTGGATTTTCATCCACGAAAACGGATCGATGGGTCGGATATCCATTCGGCATAGGGTGAAATTGTCAGGTTTCGATACATCTTCGAATTTCGAATTCGCAAATCTGATGGGTCAAATTCGTGTTTGTCGCTTCGAGGCTAGTGGTTCGATTGGGGGGTGGGATTTGATCTGGGTGGTTGTGCGATGGTGATTCGAGGGTCGTGGTTCATGGTTCATGGATCGTGGTGTTTGGAGGGTGGTGGTGGGTTAGTCGTACATTGAAGAGGGGTGGTGGTTTGGTATGATTTTGGGGGTGAATAGTGTGATTGATTAATTAAGGGTGATAATAGGTGTTTATTTAACTTAAATCTGGTTATTAGGAGTTAATGAGTTAAATTAGGTGTTAATTAGTTTAATTAGGGGTCAAACACTAACGGTGTTAGTTTTCCATCCATAATAAGAGTATTTGAGCTATTTTGTCTAACGTCGGGGGTACCTGAGGCATTTCTAAAAACTCGGGGGGTACCTAAGGAATTAAGCAAGGGAAAAATCCCATCTTTAATTCATTGATTATGGAGTACATAAGTGGTATAAGATGGTGCATATAGAATGATATAATATTCTAGAGATCGTAAAAAATATCATCCACTATTGAATATTCCTTTATGTAGGAAACTTTCAAAATCTTTTTTTTAAAAAAATGATTATAAATAAATGTTATAAGATAAGCGAATCATGGAGAGAAACTTGTCATCCCCACATCGATTTGTTTGTCTTGTAGTGTATGATTCTTTTATATCGGAAACTTTCAATTTTTTTAAAAAAATTATAAGTATAAATAAATAAATAAATATTATAAGATAAGCGAATCATGGAGAGACACTTGTCATCCCCACATTAATCCGCTTATATCATAGTATAGTATAGTATATAGTTAGATGGAGAAGTTCTTCATTTCCTAAGATGTATTAAGAGGGAAATAGAGAAGATTTTTGAAATTTGAATTTGAATCTATATTAAGTTTCAAAATCATAGGATAGGAAATGGATAGAAGAAAAAGCATAGGATCCTAATTCGTTTTGAAATGGCAACAACTCGAGTTTTTTAGGGTGTAATTTATTTTGCAATACAATTCTACCATTTTTCTTCACCACAATCTCACATGTTGTGCTTTAAAACCAAGTGAATAACACACTAATGAGAATTCTTAAATGTACAAAGTTACCATTGAGAGATCCCAAATCCTTTTTATCCAATAAGAATCAGCTCATAAATCACTCTTCTCAAAAGTCCCTTTAGCAATGTGCATTTGTTGAAATTCATGAAGAAATTTTACTCCAAACACATGGATTATTGTCATGATTCATTTATTAAAACTAATTATGTGCTGTTGCCTTTATCACACTTGATAATCATATTGACAAAGTTGATTGTTTGGCAGCTATTTCTAAAATTGATGGTGGCCAATTGGATCTTTTAATCTTGGACACCCTTTACAAGGTCAGTTTGCATGGTATTTGTTTGTTTGGACTTTCTTTAATTGACTTACAATGTTGGAACATGTTAATAGATTTTGTGTGGTTTGATTGTGAAGTTGGACAGGTGTCGTACCAATATCTTTTCCTTTTTAATCTATGCTACGAAAGACTTGAGTAGGGGTGTCCGATACAGACACGTGTCCAATTTGGCAAAATTTTAGGACTCGGCACTCTGCCCCCCTATTCCAGGCTGAAGATGTGCTGATACAACCGACCTCTAGATAAAACTTGAAAAAAAGAATGAGATAAGGTGTATACTTTTGTGAGAATCAAATCCAGGCCTCTCACTTGGAAAGCGATGTTGTTTAGAAGTTACCAACCTGGATAACTTACCCGTCTCACTTAGGTAGGCCCCTTAGAAGTTAGAAGACTTAGAACAAATATATKYATCATTACAGTTAACTTTAAAAATACACAAAGAATTGACTAATTGAGGGCTTGAAGCCATTCAGATGACCCTCTAACAATGTTACAAACAACAGAGCCACTCATCTCAGCCTTAGTAACCATGCAAAATTTGACTACCAGTTATGGCTAGATGGGCATACCTCATCTTAGCTTTAGTAACCAGCCTTAGTGTCTAGTCAAGCCCGGCCGCTTAAACTATAGGGAGTAACACAATCCAAAACCTACTTCTACTACAGTCAATCTTAGCGAATCGATTGATAAATGCTAAAAGGTACTCAAATGTTAGTTATGGTTGGAAATATCCCTAGGAAGGCAAAGTTTAGAGATATAGCTGATATTAAAATAAAAAATAAAAAAATCTTTTTATTCTGTTTAATTATGTATACTTCCTCCGCTTTTTTTTTTTACTTGTTACACTTTCTATTTTGAGTATGTTTTGAATTAGATGTTACTTTCTTTCTTCCCTAATATGGTAACTTTTTAAATGTGAATTAACTTAAATATCCATACAGTAAAAATTAAACCTTACCTAATCAAATTAGTTAACATCCTAACCCTAATCAACATCCCAACCTCCAAGAAAGCAACAACCACCCTGCTGCAACCACCCACACCGACACGCCGCAACCTCCCAACCATGAGATCGCACCCGAAACACGACCACGCAGCGACCCAGCCATCCGCAACACGAACCCCACCACGCTGAGCAACCCAGCAACGCATACGCAACAACGTAGCAACCCAGCAACGCATACACCACAACGTAGCAACCCAGCAATTTCCTCTCGATTTCGACTCATCATTCATTCATGAGAAATATGAGATGTCTTGGATAGTCAATGAATATATCAATGCAGCAAACTAAATATGAGTATCTACTATCTAGTGTGCTTTGGTTTCAATTTTGATTTTTCGATTTCGATTTCGATTTTATGAATTCGATTTCAATTTATGGTTCAAATTCAATTTATGAATTCGATTTCAATTTATGATTTCAATTTCAATTTGGTGGTCTATGGTCGTGGTGTAGGTTTGGTGGTGGTGGCCGTCGTGGCGTTGGTTAGTGGGTTGTGGTGAGGGTTTGGTGATGGTCAGTGGTCGTGGCATGGGTTTGGTGGTGGTCGCAGCGGTTTGGAGATCTCAATTTGAGAGTAGGTGATGGTGGTGGTAGTGGCGGTGGCTAGGGTTGGTGGTGGTCGAGGCTTTGGTTGGTGGAGGATATTAGAGTTGATTAGTGGTTTAATTAATTGGTTATTTCCTTTAATTATTTCTGATGTGTAAASTAATATGGAAATTTGTTCACAGATGTATAAAATAGGCARAATGTGTTTAGAAATGTTTCTCACAAACAATGGAATAGAAATAAGTAAGTTTAGGGGAACTCTCACCCTTAACTTGAGGATATAACAAGGAGGAACTCTCACTCACTTGTTTGGGGCAGTAAAGAAAAGGGAACTCTCACTAATTCGTTTACTACAAGTTTAGGTCAAGGGAACTCTCACCAAGACTCAAACTCTTCAATTAGATCAACACTCGAATGGAAAAACACTTGAGATCAAACACTCCAAGTTAACAATACTCGTGTATTCTTTGCAAAATCTGGTATATCTTTCATTCATAAAATGCAATATATTACCCATCATACAACCATTCACTTACAAGATAAACAGCAAAATAAAAATGAAACTAATAGCCGTTTAATTAATCCTACACGGCTAAAAACTGAAAAACTGATTTAATTATGTCACAACCGACAAAAATCCTTATTACAACTGAAATATAAAATTATTTAAACTAATTAACTAGTAAACATCCTAATTAATCAAACTTAAAAATCAGAACAAGCAATATAAAACAAAAAGCAATATTAATGCACAACCTTTACAGATTCTGTCCAGTTTGCACCTTCAATTCTTGATATAATAATGCTTGTAACGTCCATTACACCCCAATAAGCAGCCTTAATCAGCAAAACGCCCCATTTAAACCTGATCACTACAGCCTCAAATAATTCAAACTGAAATTAATGGTAACCGTCCAGTTTTAATTATCATTGACCTGATTGTTGCTCCAAGCTGCTACATTATTCCCTTGAACTGACGCATAAATACTTAATTAAGCCTTATATTCTGTTTAATCATGCACCAAAACGCCTCAAAAATCCCTCAATCAGTCTAGGTTCTCATACGCAAAACTGTCACAGAATCTCGTTGACATTTAATGCAGCCTGCTCGTTGACATAGTAACCGTTACAATTAAACTGGCCACTTGCTCCTTATTCCAACCTCTTTATTCATAATAATGCAACAACTGCCACAAAAATAATCCCTTAAACCGTCCCATCTTCTTTTACCAAAAACAGTCCAGATTCTTTCCCAGATTCCAAATTGAAACTTTCCAGATTTTCCAATTGAAACTTTCCATTTTCCCCTTTTAGTCCGAATTCAATTAAGATAAATAGTAACACTAACAAAGTGCAACCATTAGAAGATTATAGTACCAGGCACATCAAAATCATGTAGACTTACTTGGAAGCTTAAAATTGGACACGAAATCACGCCCCTGCATTGGAATCATCGGACTATTCGGACAGACCATTCGTTCAATTTCTCTAATTACATTTCCTTATTTGTACCCAAGTTTAGGGTCCAACAAGAACAGTGAGTAATGACTACTACAAAAACGGAGGGGAAAGTACAAGATAGAAAATGCACGGATGCTGAACATTCATCGTAGAATAGTGTGTTGTCTGATGTATTTTTGTTTTATGCGTTGCACACTTGTAAAAAAAAACCAAATTTATGACATAAACATTGAGTTCATATAAGTTTATGACCGAAACAATAAGACAATTAAACTAAGATACATCTTGATGTAAATAAAAAAAATACAAAAAAAACTAAAAAAAAAAAGTTATTTACATAAATTATTTTAACTTTAGTTTCTATTTGTTTCGGTTCATACAATTAATTTAAACTCATATTATATCATAATTTTTTTTTACATGATTCCAAAGTGTCAATTTCTATTCAAATAAATTTCTTACAATCGAACGTTAAGAAAATTAGTATAACAAAATAAATAAATATTTTAAAATTACGAAGTGTAATTGATTAATAAAAATAATCAAAATGTATGTAATTATAAAAAACAAACCTAAATTTTATCAAAATATTTGAATCGAATACTTGGTTGTTTGTGGTGAAAAGTTGATATAGTTACAAACCTATCAAAATTATCCGCTTGAATGTGTTCCATTGAAATTATAAATTTTCTCTTCTTCCAATGTACTTTTGAAGTTCATATCCTTTGAAAAATTTACACGTTAATGATTTTTCCGTGAAAAGAAAAAACATGAGAAATAATTAAAATTATGTTTTTGACAATCTCCGTGAAAAAAAAAACATGAGAAATAATTAAAATACTCATATTTTCCCAAAATAGTGTTTTTCTTTTGGAAAGTTTTATTTGTAACATAGTAATTATTTAGGGTAATTCCATCTCGTACCATTAAGTTTTTGACAATTTCATTTCGTACCATTGTTTCGTTGTTATCCAGAGAAATACCATTGAGTTTATGTCTTTTTCCATTTGATGCCATTAAAGTGTGWTATATTTGGAAAATAGGAGTATTTCGGAGTCGTCCATACTTTATTCTTCATTATTTATCTACTAAAAGCCCTTCAAACAAGTACCCATTGTTGAATTCTTTGAGTTGCGACTCTAAAATACTCTATATTTGCCGAACGTATTACACTTCAATAATATCAAATGGAAATGTCATAAACTCAGTGGTTAGATTAATTGGGTTAGATTAAAAGTAGATTAAAAGTAGATTAAATGGGTTAGTAATAGCATTTAGATAATTATTTTAAACTTCAACATTTTATATTTTTATTTCTCTTTCTTCCCTAACTCCTCTCTCTCCTCCTCACACCGTCCTCTCACCTCACTTCGTTGCACTGACCCACCGACCAACCGTCGTAGTGAGCCATCAACCCCCCTGAGGAACCTTAACCAGCGAACCTCCCTAACCACTGAACCACATGAACCACTATCCCACCCCAAGCCACGAATCTTAAACCACCGAGCCACCCACACCCTAAAGGGCAACCGCAAATCTCCGCCGAACGGCCTCACCAAATCACCCAACAACCGCGACTTCGGCCCCAATGCAGGAACCAGCGAACTCACATRGTGCGATTTGATTTCAAGTGGTTAGGTCTATATTACTCGGACTCTTTCATTTAGCTCACATACCCGTGTCGACTCGCCTCGTGTCGGACACTGACACTTGACACTTCATTTTTTAACTAAAAACACTATTTATTTTCAAGAAAATGAGCGAGTCTGACGCTTGACACCGACACCGACACGGGACACCTACATCGAGTCCATGTAACGTAGGTTAGGGTGTGTCAGTTTAGTTTCAGGTGGTGGTGGTTAGGAATTGGTTTCGGGTGGTGGTGACGGTGATTGGGGATTGGTTGGGTAACTGTGCTGGCTTGGGTTGCTGTCGGGTGGGGTTCGGTGTTGCGTGTGGGTGCTGGCCTGCGTGTGTTGGTGTATGAGTGCGGGGCAGTGGGTGTAGGTGGGTAAGGGTTTGGGCTAGCTATAGGTGCGGCCTGGGTTTGGTGGTCGCTGTGCGCTGGTACAGTGGTAGGGTGTGGGTGGCGGTGGTCTGGGTGAGGTTCAGGGTTAGTGTGATGGTGGGTGGGTGAGGTTGTGGTGGTGGGTATGGGGGTGGCTGTGTGGGTGAGGAGGAGAAGGGGGTAAATTTGCTTAATWAAATAAAAAATAATGTCTTAAATTAATTTTTGTTAAAAATGTCATAAATTATATATATTAATGTCCTAAATTAAAAAATGTTTTAAATATCAATGTCCTATAACACATAAAAATGTTCTATATAAAAATGTCCTAAATCGTATATGCAAATATCTTAAACCGCAAAAATGTTTTAAATCGTAAAAATGTCCTAAATTGTATACTTAAATCGCAAAAAATGTCCTAAATTRTATATGCAAATATCCTATATCGTAAAAATGTCTTGAATTGTAAACGTAAATGTCCTAAATCACAAAATTGTCCCAAATTATGGCAGATGTTCTAAATTAAACAAGTGTTCTCACATAAGAGATGTTCTCACATAAAGGGATGTTATATTATAAAGCAAACACCCCAATTTGGTCGATAATTTGTGTGTGGACCATTTTGCCCTCAAATAAATTCTAAATTACTTAACAAAAAGATAAAATATCAAATATTTACAAATCATAAGAAAAAGATGTCGAATTGGGGTATATCTATATCAACTTAACAATAAACAAAACAACAATCAAAAAATATAATTTATCAAAGAATTCAAAACATAAAATTGTTGATAGAATTTAAAAATTAAAAACGTAGAAATAAACGTAAAATAAGATAAATTAGCAAAAAATCTTATCTAAACAAAATTAAAATGTGTAAATAACAAAAAATAGACTTCATACTAAAAAACTTTAAATTAAAAAAAAATTCATCTTATTTTAGAAAATAGAAATCTTGTTTTTTTTAAAAAAATTATATGATATAATATCATTCATATAAATGTATGAAAAAAATAGAAAATTATTAAAAAATCTTATGTTCTGTAATAAGAGTAAAATAGAAAAAAACAATAATACTTCATCCTATTTTATAAAATGTTTCATAAAATAATAAGAAAAACCTAATTGGATTTCATTCAAACAAATAATTAAGTAGAATATTCTACATCAAAAATGAAATAAAATTAAAAATAAAAATAAACAAAAAACGACTATCTAAAGATTATGCACACAGTCTGCGTGCATTTTTACATTGTTTTAATTAATTTGCACGTTTATGTTTTTAATGTTCCATATTTATTACATATCATATACGTATATATTATATATATAAATTATATACAGGTTATATGATGAACCTTTGTTATGAGAACATAGAATATCATACCATTCAAAAACTAAAATTAACAATCCATTCTCATTTTATTTAAACTGTAATGTAACAAAATCTGATTTTCCTCTCCTTTAGCCATCTCTTCACTCCCTACTCACTTCTCTCTCATTAATAAAATCTTTGATTTTCTTCAACTATCCATTTTCTCGTCCTCCTCATTAACTTCTCCCATTTCTTCTCACACACACTTTGACGTACCGCCGTCAACTTACCTTCACGGCACATCCTCCACAATAAACGGTGCCACACTCCTCACCATTTTCTTCTCTCATCGCCCTCTAGCCTCCATCGCGCTCGCAGAAAAAACCAAACTACCACGGCCGGATCGCAAAAACTGCGATCCCACGCCGCACCTCTCGTATTACAGTATATGCCCGCGAAAATTGTTGCAAGAGCCGCTTAGATCTGGGTTGTGATTAGGGGTCGTTGGGATGGTGTGGGTTGGGTGCGATGGTGGGTGTGGGTGAGGTGAGGTGAGGGTGGTGCTGGTGTTGTGGGTTGGTGTTGGTGTAGGTGGGGTGAGGTGGGTGCGGGGTGCGTTTGTGCGGTGTGGTTTTGGGTTGGTTGGTGGTTAGGGTGGGTGCAAGGTACGGGCTGTGGAGACGAGTTTATGAGGTGAGGGTAGGTTTGGGTGGCTTCGGTGGTGAGGTTTGGGTTGGCTTCAATTCGGTGGTTAGGGTGTGTCGGGTCGGTGGTAAGGGTTGGTGGGGCTGGGCTCGGTGGTTGAGGGAAGTGGCAAGGTGGTCGGCTCGGTGGTGGGATGTTGATGGGTTCGATGGTGGAGGAGGGTGGTAGGTGGGCTGGTCTGGTGGTAAGGGAGTGATGGGCTTGTGTGGGTGGGTTCAAGGAGGAGAGAGAAATTAAAAAAGCGTCAGAAATCGAAGTTAAATTTGGGAACAGGCGAACTAAATATGTAGAACTAAAGACAAAATTGTAGAACATGAATTAAATTTAATAGAACATGAAAATATAAATTTATAGAAATAAAGACTAAATTGTAGAACATTGAAAGCTAAAGTGTAGAAACATAAGTGTAAATTGTAGAAATGATTTCATAGTTTCACCTAAGAAAGTTTCATTGGGATCCTCACCCTATATATTAATATATATATATATATTATATATATATATATATATATATATACTGTAATATTATATATATATATATATATTAAGGGTTAGGGATCAATGAGAAGTACCTTAATGAGAAGTGTGAGAAAATCTTAGCCCTTCATAATAATAATCAACGGTTGATATTGAGAAAGTTATCAAAGCATTAGACATACGCGAATGTAATAGAACATAATTCATTCTTCCTTCTTTTTATGGACAAAATTATTTTGCTTTGTTTAATGCCATTTTATATTACATGTATCATTCACAATACTTACATTATACAGATTGTCGTGCTACTCTCTTGGCATCAATATCATCAAATTAAATCATCTCTTAACCAAATAATATAAATAGCTTGGAGTGACGATCGTCGATTTCGTGAATATAACTTATTCTTCGTAATCCAAACAAGATGACTCAAAGGGAAAGATATCAATAATCATCATATTCATCATCCTCAAATTAAAGTTTTTAATGGTTTATAGAATTGGTATCCTCTTACGCATAAAGCTATGAAACAACAATGGAGAGTGGAATTGGAGGAAATAAAGCAAGGAAGATTTGTTTGAGTTGCTCAGTGAATTAGTACATGCATCGACATGATTAATATGTTTGTGCTACATAATTGACATCATTAATTAATGACACATTTACTCAAAAAATTATGCACATTCACAAAAAAAAATGCACATTCGAATTTTAGTAATATTTCATGGTTATTATGACATGAAAATAATGCACTTTATTGAAAATATGAATTCGCATGAATTATGCAATATGATTCCTAAAATTGGTACATCGTTGATTATAATGATATAAGGATTGCTTTCACTCCTTCTCATTTTAAGGGTTACTTTCTCATTTGATCCAAATCTATATATCATTATAGTATATTAATAATATAATATATATTATAAAAATTATATATATATTATAATATATATATAATATATTATATATATATATAACTATTAATGACTATTATGGCTAATAATATTATTTATATATTAATATGTATTATGATCAATTTGAATGGAAACAACCTAAAATGAGAAGTGTGAGAAGCACATCTTTGTAGGTTGGATTTATGAATGCAAGGTCAGAGATTTATATTCACCAAAAAGTAAATGATGCATATAATTTATATACATATGCTAATTTTTATATCATTAAATGTGATATTCATAAAAAAATGACCATTCATGGGAAATTCGTGCACATTTCTATAAACTTATGCACACCTAGCCGTCCATCTTAAAAATCAAGGGTCAGATGCTTCTCACCATTACTCATTTTAAGGTTCTTCTATTGGATCCAACCGTATATAATATATATATATATTATATATATATATATAATATATATATATATATATAATATATAGTTATATTATATATTGTCAAACTTTATGTCCATGTCTCATTTAGATGTTAATGCTATATCTCCTCGCCAGGTCTCTCATCCTCACCCTAGGTTCACACACACCGTGCCCCATTAAACACCACCTCTGATACACCGCATCACCAGCTTACATCACCCACCGCCAGGCTGCCACCCCACATGTGCAAGAATAGATGGAAAGAGTACTAACGGTAGGAAGAATCTTACTTTCCCATAAGCATCAAACCCAGCAAGCGTTACCCCACACTAGCAAGTGTATAGACCAAGTGTCATGACGCACCCACACTCATCCCTACACTAAAGGCCGCACCACCAATACAACTTCAACTAGCAACGCACGCGACCCGACGATCATGAAACAGTGACAGTCGGCATGCTCTTGCACATTTCCTATTGCACCACATGCAAATGGTCTCCATTGCATCACCACCTGTAAACCCCCAATAAACAACCTCAAATGAACGCCACCTAGCCTATATTGAACCCTCAATGAATCCGCCACAATTTCCCCATAAATATCATGCAATACCACTGCAACAACACATAAACCCTAATCACAATATTGGTGGAGTTAAGGTATATTGTACTTATTTGAGCTGAGCGCAGTCCTAGTCTAAGGCTGGCTCACTATGGATACGGAATGTTAAAAGTATCAATTAAAAAGTTTTTTATAAATGTTTTTTCTAGATAAAACTTTGTGTTTTTTGTTGCCATACAGAAATTCATGCAATGTGGATTTTTTTTATAAGTGTTACTTGAAATACAGCTAAGGCTTTCCAATCTTCTTCAGAACTTCCATAATACTCATTTGCTTCCTCAAGTAGGCCGAATACTGAATCTGTTGCAGATCCTTTTGTGCAATTATTATAGGAAAATGCACGAAACTACCTATTAAAGCATTTTGACAACTTAAAAGACATTACATAAACCTAAAATATTTTAAGTTCCAATTATAACTAATATATCTGTTCATTCCGAATTTTTCGTAAGTGGTAGATGCCCAAAAAATTATGATGATAAAGATTTGGCTGAATTATTTTAAAATAACACTACCTGTTATTTTTTTTTCGGGAGAATACTACACTTAATTGAAACCGTTAAAATTTCCATCATTGATAGTGCTCCAAAAAACAGTCGAGTAGTTAAATTTTTAATAAAAGAAAAAAATTAAATTAAAAGGTAACTGTTTACCAAACGTGCGTTTTTCAAGGTAGTTTCTAACAATTTTCTTATTATGATTATCGACTATATCGCTTGTTTTTCAGACTCTTGATGACGTGATAGAGAAATCCGTCCTAAGCGTGTTTATTAACTTGAAGAGCATGAATTTGATCACCAAAGGAAACATCTTATCTGCTGAATGTCTGAAGGTAGTGTTTTCTATTTTGCATGAAGATATGCTTGATTTGAATCCCGTTCAGCTGCAGATGTATTCAAGGATTTAGCTCTCTCAAGAATCCTTGGCTAATGACAGAGCATTTGTTTTACTGTGTTGGAATAAATGTTGTTGCTTTTATTTGCCTTTGCCCAACATTTTGACCCTGATTTTTTAACTGTATTTTTTGGGGCTTCTATGAGAGCTGGACAGAACCAGCTATGCTAACTTGTCTAATGCTCATCGTTTGATTGATTATCACGATGTATCTAGCAATACTAGTATATAAATAATTTGTTTTCTCGTGATATGATGAGAGGGAATTTCGGTTCAGTTTGGCTCATGATGGTCTAAGAGTCCCTATTGATCTTTGATGAGGTAAAATCTACTGTCGTTTAGCCCATTTAAGTTTTCTTCTTGTATCCATTTCTGGGCACAGGCTGACTTTCTGCATGCAACCAAAAATCCCCCAAGTTGTATAGTGAATGACATGAAATCTGACACCATTTTTAATCAGGTACAAATACATTTGCTTCTTATCTTTGCTGGTGCRCAAGCGGATATTCCAATTTATACAGATTAAAGACATTGGCAACAGTCTGCCTGKYKGTCCACGACACGGGTTCGAACTCAAGTCGACATAATGACTATATTGTGCAATGTGCATTTGAAGATAGATTCTCATGCTTTTTGATGATGGTGGTATTCCCCTTTTCCTTTTCAATTGCCCATTCAGTTCAAAAGATTTGTAAAAGCTTCCAGGCTAATGAAGCAGCACTTGTCATGTATACAGAATGTTGCCCTATATTAAGGAGTTTAAGTGCATTCTAAACAAWTGTGAATACAAATTTTCCATTTGTTGATTTGATGTCATAGCAATATGAATTAACTGCTATTGACCAACCACAAGCTATKCAAACATAAGGCTTTTAAAGCAACATGTGAAAGAGAATAATTGTTGGTTTTAAGAGGCTTACCTTTATACKTGTACTAGATTAATTCCTGTGCGATGCACGKTTTTATTCAAACTTGTTTATAATGAAGTTTTTTTTTAATTCATGATAGATAGATAAGAGATATGAAGGAGTTATGCTAAAGAAGTTAATTAAATTCTTTTTAACAACCAACTAAATAATACAAAAAAAATTATTAATTTATCACTTGTTATGATAATAATAATAATCTGTACACAATGTCACAAAATAATTTTCTTTTATAAATATCTTTTGCTTATCACATAAAAATGATGTACTCTTTCTGTTCTACTAAATTCCTTTCATAAGGAAAATTATTACTATTCATAAATTGTGAGAATATTTTAATTCCTCATCAATATATAAAAGTGGATATAGTCAAGTGAGATTTAGTTTAAATCGTCTTAATAAGTAGATTATTAAAATYCAATTTATATGATTTTTACTAATGTAAAACCTAAAGATATTTAGCATACAAATTGTGCATTGGCAAACGTGAAAAGTAAAAAAATTGTAGGAATTTAGTAGAACRGATGAAGYAGTATAATTAAAAGTTGATGATAAATAAATGTATATAGGTCTATTTTCAATGCAATTTGGAAGAAAAATTATAAGCTAATTAAGGGTTGTTTTAAGAGTAATAGTTAATTGTCAAAGTACATTTATTAGTTTATATGCATTAATTTATTTTTTATTTTTATTTTTTATGCATCATTAATAATACAATTGAGGGGGGGAAAATGAGAGGTGCGTGATTGCTTTAGTATAGATTATTAGATTAGATTATTAGATTAGATTAGATATGTTATCTTTTATGATTTATGAAATTTGGATGTCCCAATTCTGAGCTTCATAGGTTCGGTTGACCAGATTGGCATTATTTAGAAATCACACTTAGCTTCGATATTCTTGCTACAGGTGCTTTGCACATCCGCAACTCAAATCAATGCTCATGCTGGCTTATTCATGATTGGAATTTGAACTTCATTGCATATTTACACATATTTCCCATTAGGCCTGGAAAAGGAGAAAGAATTTCGCTTTATCCTGTTTGAGTGAAGATATCTAAACTTTTGAAGCTATTCTATAGTGGGGCTTGTAGTTCCACGATGAAATCAGCTAATTAATGCTTGCCCTAGATGGCCTTTCTTGGCTCGTAATAATATCTAGTTTGGAGAGCGGCTTTATGAATTGTTTGTCAATATAAGCACATTTTGTGAGTAGCAAAGTAGGGACGAAGTTCTTACTAGTCATCAGTAGAGTTTATTTCCTTGCACTCATATCCTCTTGACTTTCACTACGACCTTAGAGCATTCTACGTTAGCGATTTATCTATATAATCAGTAATCAGAGGGGCAGCTCCCTACCGAACAAAACAATTGGGCAGTTGACTTGTTGGTAAAATGCAAAATCACCTCAACAAAGACAAACATTTAGGAATTCCATTTAAGGAACAAAACAACAAAAGGGAACTAAGGGAGTAGTAAATAAAAGAAAATTCTACTAAATAAATTCCAAATTAAGCAAAAATTAAATCAATTTAGGCATGCAAAATAATGAAATTCAAGTTTAATTAGGTTTAAGGAGCACACATATTTTTTTCTATAGTAGCGCCTGAAATGGCGACATACCAAGGAAGAAGCGCCTGAATCAGGCATGATAACCCTTGTTGGCGCTTCATCTGGGCAACTAAGATACCTACATTTGTATCTAGCCCAAAACGGCCATGATAAACACTCCTTTGCAACACACCAGCTAAATCGAGAGAGCTAGGTCTCTGATAGACGTAAAAAGGCAATTTTACACCATAATAAGCACATTTTCTTGCACTAAAAGCCTTTAATAGTTTTAAGTTGCAATAATTTTAACTTATTTTTAGACATTTTTTTAGAAATTTTCGAGATTATTCTGAGCAATTTTTGCATTTTTTGGAATTTCATCAATTAATTTAAATCGATTTTAAAATTGTCAAAAAAATTCAAAATTCTCATTTTAACAATGTACATTTTGTTTTTGAATTTAATCTTTTTTCTATAATTTTGCCACTGTGGAATATTAATTATGGATGTTCGAAACAAAAACATAGACTAACAGAGGGAAACGGCTCGTTCCAAGCTTCCAGAACCTTCCATGGGTTGGCTTGATACCAAGTCCTAAGTTCATTGAACTCGTTGGAAAAATTTGGTAAGTCAAATAATATCAGGGGGATATCATTTTGATTTATTTCCATACACGCCATTTGCCTACAATACAGGCCACGACTTCACATTTGATGCACGACATTCCCTAATGTTATAATGCTTGATTCTCTCTCTCTCTCTCTAGATCTCTCTCTCTCTATAAACACATCAAATATTACATCAAAACTCTCTCAAAAATTAAACACATTTTCACATTCAATTAACATTCATTTCAAACTTTTTTTGAGGTTCTTCAGGTTTTTAAGGGTTTTCAAAGGGTCGAAATCACCGTCCTCGATCGAAAGACAATATTGCAAGGTTAATTTGAGACCAATGTCTCAATTTCTTAACACCCTTTTGTATACTTGTTAGAAATTTGACTTTCTATGTAATGGCATGTAAAATTGATTAACAATTACTTGACATGAATAAAATCAACATAAGGAAAATTTTAATCTTATCGAATTGCTTGCATGTTTGCAATCATACCAACTATTATTCTTTAAACAAAGACCGACAAAATACATGTCTCAACCTAATAAACTAATTCATGGACAAATGGCTTTTAGCACTTCAATATGACATTAAACAAAAATCACCACATATATTAGTCCTTATATGCATTTATTTCTATTAGTACACCCACTAGTAATTGTTTAGGGTAAACTAAAATAGCTATGTTGTTGTCTTTTTGACAATGAACTCGCGATGACCGAGTAGAGGCCGCTAGATGCCAGGGCGTTGTGCACTACTTCGCTCTTACCTTGTCCCTAATCCATGACCTTTGGTACACAACAAGACTATGAAGTTTCGCCTTGCATTATGTTCGGGAAGACTTAAACGAGTTCAATTCCGTAGCTCCCGAAAAGAGTGCGGTGGGCGACTTCCTCTACTCGTGTTTCGAGTAATACACACAACTCCAGTCATACCACACTATTATAAGCAAGAATTTATATCTAGCAAACCAAAGTCATCACCGAAGACTGACCCAGGGTAGAGGGATCGGATCGATTCAGCTCGAAGACCCTGTCGCCCGTACGGAAACCCAACAATGGTAGTAGTGCCCAGTTTAGGTGTTTACCAATGTTAGGTCGCCTAGATCAAAGCCCAACCATGGTTATAGATCTCGCCTTATTTGGGCGGACGATGCCAAGGTGAAGTCGCCATTTTCACGCAACACACCAGAAAAAAAAACATACCTCCACCTATGGTTGTAACGTTGCTTCGTCGAGATTGAGGATGTGGTTCGTCCATCGTACTCATCGCCGCCTCCTTCTGAAGAAACGCACACGTGCATCTACTAACAACAGTTTGTTCTTTATGATTATTATCTTTCATTGGATTGTCCGCAGGTATGGTGTTTTTAATGGTGGAAGTGTTAGTGGTTTGGAGTATTTTAGATGGAGAAAGTGTAATGAGAGTGAATGGGGGTTGTATGAATTTGGGTGAAAAGATGGACTTTATTTCAATCCTTATGGACTTAATAGCATTCCTCTATCATCTAGAACGCGATGTACTCAATTCATCTATACGTTGTTTATGTACTTTTAGGAAATTTGAGAATAAAGACCTTTTATAATAATTTTGTTGTGAGAAAGATATATATAAAATTTATGTAAAGAGGGACTTAAACTATAAAAATTGTTGGGAGGACCTTGGCTCTTTGGTTTTGCTTTAGTATATAGTAAGTGTAAATGGTAGCTAGATTATTACTACTCCTCCGTATCAAATTAATTAGACGCAACAAATCGAATTTCATGCATTTCGAATTGAGATTTAACAATGTAAATGAGCGAATTAATCAAAAATATTTAACACAATAAAGTTATAATCTCATTCTTCATTATGTTGAAATTATTTTGAATAATTTGTCGTTGACATTGTTAATCTCAACCTAAATGCGTAAATTTGTTTGTTGAGTTTAATTTGGTACGGAGAAGTATTATAAATAGATATGTTGTTGATTTACTTTTTAAAGAGAATTAGCAAGTACAATTAAATTACTAGGAAAAATTAGGGATAAATACTAATTTGGGGCCTTTTTGAAAATAAATACCTAATCTGCGTCATAAACTTAAAAATCATACCTACTAACACTCGACTAACAGATCCGTTCGTGATAGATATTTTACCCTCCCTTATATTAACCCCCCCCCCCCCCCCCTCTCACCCCCCTTCCTTCTCTCTCTTTCTCACGACACTTCCTTCTTCATCTCCTTCCTTCTTTATTTTTACATTTCTTCATCTCCTACTTCATCTCCTTCCTTCTTCATAAATCTTGCTACCACCCTCCTCCTAACCACTCTTCTTCCTTCCCTCCATCATCACCACCTCTAAAACACCACTGGTCCACTGCACCGCACCACCCCCACCTACAGGCATTACCACCCTAATTTAACAACCTCCATTATCCTCCCAACAGCCCCACTGCACCACCCCCACTTGTAACCACTACCACCCTAACAACCTCCATGCTCCCAACAGCCCTACCGCACGCCCCTGGCCTCCTCACCACTCAACCATCTACCCTCATCCATCCCACCAAGCTAAACTAAACTGCCACCACCTACTCAAATCATTAACCACCACCACCGACTCACATCGCCAACCATCGACTTAAATTACCAACCACCACCACCGACTMAAATCGACAACCACCCCTCAAATCCCCAATGGAATTTGAAATCCCCTAATTTTAGATCGAATTTCCCCTAATTCGATCTCCTCTTATTTGAATTCTATTCGTGGTTGTGGTGGTTCAATCTGTGGGTGTGGTGGTTTGTGATTCAATTCATGGGTGTGGTGGTTTAATTCGTGGGTGTATGGTGGATTTGTTTTCTAGTGAGTGGCAGTGATGGCAACAATGGAGGTGAGGTGAGGAAGAAGAGAGTCAAGTGAGTGACATGTGAGGGAGAGTCAGTGGGGCCCACATATAATAACAGTTTTGTTAACGTTTGACAGAAATTCGACACTATAGGTACCGATTTTTAAAGTTTATGGCGAAACTAGGTATTTAAGTAAAATAAATTTGAAATTAGGTATTTATTTTCAAAAAGGGCCCAAAACTAGGTATTTATCCCCAATTTTTCCATATATTTATGATTAAACTCTTTTTATTTTTTGCATAACAAAAGAAGACACAATTGGCCACAACAGCACCAACTTGGGGGCGAGGTGAACAAAACAACACCAATTTACTCGAGTGCATATGACAACACTAACTTGTAGCTCGGGTGCAACGCATAACATAAATGACATTTTTTGTAAGTAATCGAGCTTCAAATTGATAGATTCGAGGTTCAAGTTGGTGTTGTCATATGCCAACTAATTCAAGTCTATGCTATGTGTTGCAACCGAACTTCAAGTTGGTGTTGTTATGTACATCTAATCAAACTGGTATTATTTTGTGCACCTCGCATCAAATTGGTGTTGTTGCAACCAATTTTACCTAAAAAGGAAGTAACACAGAGTAWATAAGGTATAAAATATTATTTTCCATTTTCTCCCTCAATTTATACAMATATCTGGCGTGGATGTCAGTCAGACAACAACGAAAAGAAATGAATTTATGATAAAAATCCAAATTTGTTAAAATTATTATTATTACATGAAATGTGCAAAATTTGTTACATATAATATTCAAACTCGTGGCGTTGAAAATCTACTTGAAATGACTTAACAAGACCTACTCCATACCACGTATGATTTGGTATCAATGCAGAAGTGACTTGTGGGAATGCTCTAAAATCTGAATGCAATAAAATAATTACCAAAACAAAGATACTTACAATGAAACGTTTTAGTCAGACAAAAACAAAGACCATTCGATATGAGAGAATGATAAACATCTCGCAACTAGAGATGTAACGCAGGGCATTTTCGTAATTTTTGGGTGCTGTTCAGTACTTTTATTAGTAAAAAAAATAAATAATAAAAAATCATTCAATCTTAACATGTGTTTAGAAATATATAACATTGTTTACGATTTGTAACTATGTCCAATTATATACAAATACGCCTATACGCAAGCCAATATGTCCGACATCTTAGTTGTGTTGAGCAACTTTGACCCGCGCTAATCCTTAACTGCTATTTGGTATCTACTTCCTCCATTCTAAATGCTAAATGTTAATTCTATGATTCGTTTAGCTGCATACCTATATATCATTCTTTTCTATTTCTCCTTCGATGCCTTCAAAATTATAGGCACTCAAATAAAAATGATTGCGGCTATTTACGCAACGCAGGTAAAAATTGACATTCAGACAAAAAAAAAAAAAAAAAAATCAACAAATACTTTGGAGTTCACTTTTTCTAATTTACAATTAGTTATTTAGTAAAATTAAGTAAGAAAAAATACAATTATGAATTTATTATGAAGGAGTACAATTTATAATCAGTGTGAAGGGATGAATTATATTTAATTAAAATGAGCTCAACTTTAATCTCAAACCAAAGAGTTACACAAATTGGGCTAACTAACACAATAGACACAAAAACTCGCAAAGTCACAAGCGATGATTAGATAGCAATGAGCATAAAAAAATGGCTTAGGATTAAGTATCTTTTAATTTCTTTTGCGCCCTTTAGGCAAAGTGAATTATTAGGTGGGACAGTTAATATACGGTTCGAAGCCTAATTAGAGATATATGGCCTATCATTACGTTGGCAGGTGATCATGTTCTCGCCAATTTTATACTCCTACGTGACCTTTTAGAGTTTAGACAACTAAATAAATAAATAAAAATAAATAAATAATAAATAAATAAATAACATGCTATTTTGACTTATGAATGAAAATGAGTAAAACATCACTTGAAATTATTCACAGTTGTAGTAGTGGATAATTGATATTGATATCATGATGTTTGCCACTCTTTTCATTTTCAGGTAAAGTTTCATAACATATACAAAATATATAAAAAAGAGTCACCGCATTCTTTCGGGAGCAGCGGAATTCGTTTTAAACTTTAAGCCTTCAAGACATAATGTAAAGATAAGGATTCCGTAGTCTAATTGGTACACAAAAGGCCATGGATAAGAAGACAACGACAAGGGCGAAGTAGTGCACACAACCCCCGCTCCCCACTTAGCGGCCTCTACTCGATCATTCACAAGTCCATTGTCAAAAGACAACAACGAAACATATTTCCATTTACCATAAGCATGCATTACTATCACTACAAAAAAAACTCATTTTAGGACGGACAGAATTCATCGCTAAATAGTCAAAATTCGTCGCTAATTGATTTAGCGACGAAATGTAAGGACGGATTCTGTCCGTCCCTAAAACTTCGTCGCCAAAATCAATTTAGGGACAAAATTTAAATCCGTACCTAAATTAGGGACACGAGAAATCAAAATCCTAGGACGGAAATTCCACAATCCGTCCCTAATTAAAAAAAAAGTTGTGATGATTACTATAATCACCTGTTAAGTACCTCTTAATCAACTATATATTAAAGCAACTCGCCCAGCTCTTGAGAGAAATCGAACTAGTGACCTCAAAATCACAAATCAAAGCCCCAACCAACTACTCCAAATACCAACTTGTATACTTTTACGAAAATTTTGTAAATATGTACAGAAGAATTGCGACGGGTTTGAATTGGTAAGCTATATTTAGGGACAGATTAGAATCAGTCGCTACATTTATGATTCTTATGGCGGTATGTAATGCAGAAGTAGTGCAATTTAAGGACGGATTTCAGAAATCCTTCCCTAATTTAGGGACGTATCTAAATCGTCCTGCCTAAATTCATTTATTTATTTTCCAAATTTGGACTCTCTAGAGCCTTTTCGGACTTTTAGATGACCCTCTAATACCATGGGATGCACGTTGCAATTTCGGTCAGTTTAATAATTACCCTCTGTTTTTAGATGTTCCATATGGTTTTGGCACGTATTTAAGAGTTGGTTGATGATAAAATAAGTTGATAAGTGCGTAAAAAGATGAGTAGTTAAGTAAAAAGAGTAAATTGTGAATGAAAATTGTGTAGTGGTAAAAATTATTGGTGAAAAAGGTTGGAAGTAATGAAAGTACTTTAGAATAGTATTTATTAAACGTTAAAGTAAATAAAGCAGGTAAAATGTGAAAAGTTATTTTTAGATTGGTTTAAGAAATCTTGGAACAACAACAACTATTTAAAACAATGCTCCACAAATGGAAAGCTGAAACAAAAAACGAAGGGAGTTATATTTGGACCTCCATCGCGTAGTACCATAGAGAAAGTTACGAACAAAAACCATATCTCTTGAACCGTTGTGTTTAGACAAACTAAAAGGTTCGAGATGGAAGATCTAAAATCCGTACCCAATTTGAGCTGGATTTTCTGGATCCGTCCTTTAATTAGGACGAATTTCTGAAATCCGTCCCTAAATTTCCCCACATACTACTTGCTACCATTGCACGACAACCTAGAGAAACGAAGATTATAGAATTCTAGTGTCTATGATACTAACACAATCAGTCTCCATGAGATTTTCTCGGTATGACTTTCTGATCCTCCCTCACCTTTAAGGTACGGATTTTTGAACTATCAAAAGATGCCCCATAGAATACTGTCTCTCGTAATGATCTATACTGACTCCTTTTGTTAGTGTGTGTGGGTGTATGTATTAACAAAAATATGTGCATATCAGTCTAGATTGTTTGGTGATCATTTTGCTTATGCCATATTCAAGATGCCTAAAAGTCAATTTGTCCAAAAATTAATCTTATTAAACGTGAAAACATGTAATTTTCTGGTCTTGTTTAAGACATGATAATTGTGTTTTTTGCAAGCACACAAACATTCGTACGAAATTGAAAGTTGTGCCTATATTGATTTTAGATCAAGCCAAATAATCATTAATCAATATTATATGCAAAATTAGAMATGTCAAATATCTAGATCAAACATGCAAAACGATGTTAGAAATTGAGACATTAGCCTCAAACCTACCTTACAACACGGTGCTTTAAACCAAGATCGTGTTTTGGACCCTTAGAACCCTTTAACGAATCTTAATCGAGTGTCGAAATTAAATGTGATTGAAGTGTATTTGAATGTATTTAAATGCATTTTGTGAAGTATGAAACAATTTTTTTTTTGAATTTGAGTGAGTATTCATATTAAATTTGAAATGTTTTCKAAGCGTTTTAGAGAGAAAATGTCGTCAGAGTTTCATTACAACTCCGAATTGAGTGAAATGAAAACTAGGGTGTCTTATTTATAGCCCACATTTACGTKAGCACACATGAGGTGAGCGTAATTGTGCCCAAGTGGGCGCCGCACTATGGTGCCCAAAACATTGCCTCAAATCCTCTTGATTTTCTTGCCTTTTTTACATTGCATTGTCGGGAAATAAAATGTTTTTGATATTATTGGATTATATTGCCCTGAAAACTGAGTTTCATTGAACCTAGACTGCTTAGGGAGCAAGCCATGTGCACCTACGCTCTGGGAAGTTCAGAGGTTCAGGAATGACGTACCGGCGTTCATTGAGATTTTGTGGTTTTGCTTTCAGAAATTATTATAAATAGGATGCTTGGGGAGCAAGCCAGTGTGCGCCTCGACACTCAGGAATGTTCGCAGAAGGTTCAGGAATGACCCGTTGTCATTAGATTTTGTGTTTTTGTTCTTAAAAAATTAATAACTCCGCCCAGGTTTGTAAGAGACGGTTCCAAGCAAAAAGAACATCTGGAGACATGTACAAAATTCAGCGGCTTACATTAGTGTGTTGTGTTAAATTTTACAATGATTTCTTGGAATTTGCCTCTAACCTATGCTATTATTTCAGAAATGTATGTTCACACTTTGGACATTTGATGGAAGAAACTTTTGTAAAATTGTTTGAAAATTCCGATACTTAAGAAAAATGTATAAAAATAGATTAAAATTAATTTGACAAATTAAAATTTTTTTAAGTGTGTTTTATTCAGGAATAATAGCGCACTGCTTGCTTGTAAACACTGTCTCTTCTTTAGCGCGCTAACCAATCTAGAGGCTAAAAGGCTCTGCTTGATTTAGCTATGTGGTTGTATTGTAGCAGGCCGATTATACTTTAATCTCGGCGTTCACTAATTCGTCCAGGACTTTATGGCGCATAAGACCGGACACAAGAATAATGTTGTATATCGCTACTCCTCGTGAACATGTCTATTTGTAAACGTTAATCTGAGTATTTATAGTCTGTTATCTTAAGGATCAGATTTGTATTCTAGGTTACATTTGAATTTTCCCGATTAAGTGTTTTTTCCGGCTATTATTTGATATGTTGTTTAAGAGGTCGACTTGCTGGAACTGGATTAATTTGTACAGAGGTAGTCCATTCTTTTTACCTGATTGTTGGTCTAATTTGATCTTAAATTCCTTATTTATGGTCGATTATGCGTTTAACATTCGAATCATTCGGAGGAACTCTTTTTAATAACAGTAGTATATACAGCTCGCCTTATAGAATACAGACTTAGAATAACGCATAGAAATATGCAGTTTTTGTGAAAAATATTTAGAGTGGTAAGGATGATTTATTTTGAGATCAGCAGAAAAAAGGCTCAATCGAGAGTATCTAAACTTATAAGTAAGTGGGTGACTGATTTATAGCTTATTGTTTTGATTATTCAAGAATGAATGGTAACTTCGTTGGGTGTGAGACAATAAAATGTAAGTGCATTGTAGTTGAACTTAAGAGGCTGGGTCATGATCAACTAACTGCGCCTTCAAGGAGCTGTGGTTGCTGTACGTGTAAGAGATTATTACGCACTCATGGTCATCTACTGATGTATGAAGTTCACAAAGAGGAAGGAAGAGGTAGAGTAGCTGATATCTTGAACAGTAGTATAAATTTCCATCGTCTAACTCACAAAGGCACGACATAATAAGAATTATTACTAGATTTGCCGATCGAATAGCACTTTATTCAAAACTAAAGACACAGACCAATTTTGGACAAAAAACGAAAACAATACAATTGAAAATATAAGGTTATTCAAAATTAGACCATAATCATAAATACACATATGAATACAAAACACTATATAATTCAGTTTTTACTATAGGGGGTCGTCCAAAATAAAAAGACAAAATTCCAGTAGTCAAATAAGCAAAGGAATAATATTACGACATTAAATAGAAAACAAAAACGGAATTACGTACGTAAATGAGAAACTAAGATCCTGGTAACTAATTTGTTACTTTTCAAATGAATGGTGAATGGAAATGTTGTATAGTGACTAGCTAAACCTTAGAAATAAGGATTTTAATGATTTTTATAGCAGCTGGATCATTAACGATGTTAGCGTAAAATCGAGTGCAACTAATGGTCTGCAAAAGCGATATCAAGTATTATATTAGGGAAAATCAAAATTATGATTTAATCTCACCAATATGTGAGTATATATTGAAGTTCAATTTTAAAACTTTCCACATCTCTAAACCAGTAGAATTTAAACCATATACCCAAAAAAAATTTATTGAAAATAAAGAAGTAAAAGGAAGGAAATGAAACAACAAGACAACAATAAAAACACCCAATACCCCAACAATATTTATATTTAATTTAATTTAAAGTTTATACCACACACTAAATATTATCCGAGACATGACAGCAGACCATATACAGTTGAAAATTGGAATATAAAGAATATGACACTAAAATTCAATGATGAGATAGAATTTATGATAAAGGCAATAGTTATATTATAGTATGAAATTATATTTTGTAAATATCCTTAGTTTAACTTATAGCGCTCTCATTTCAATATAAAATTGAAAAATCCACTGAACTGAAGCTTAACTGAATCAATAAACGAGTTGATCTGAACGCTAATTTAAAACTGTTAAACATGCCTTGAAGAATATTATTTAATATATATTAAATTTTATTTTTAATTCCACAGTCGGCCTAATAAGTATAATTAATGGATATTAATACATTTAATTCTATATACTCATAAATATATCTTTGGATTAATATTTAATTATTAATTTAGGTTAATATTTAACTTGGATTAATGTTATCTTAGAATTAATATTTAACTATCTAATGTTATATATAAAGCAAACACTCAATTTGGTCGATAATTTGTGCAAACCATTTTGCCCTCAAATAAATTTAAATTATTTCTAAAAAAAAATCTAAATTAACAAAAAGATAAAATATTAATATTTACATTACCATAAAAAGATGTTAGATTAAACATATTAACCTGATATATCTATAACAACTTAACAATAAACAAACAACCAAAACAAGATATATCTTATCCAAAGAATTTATAAACAATAAAATTGTTTGAACGACTGAAATCTAAAACTAACTAAAAACGTTAATAAAAAACTGAAAAATAGGAAATTAAACTAAACAAAAAATCCTAACTATAGTAAACCAAAAATAAAAATAATGTAATTAACAAAAAATGACTTCACCCCTAAAAACTTTAATTCTAAAATACCTAAAAATATCGATCTTATCTTAAGAAATTAGAAATCTTAGTCTTTAAAAAAAAAAAGAAAAAATAAGGTTAAGAAAGATTTTATTGATATACTTGATGTGGCACTGGAAAATCCTTGCCCACGTGTCTTCAAATATTGGGTCAAAACAATCCACGTGGCAAACGCTACAGATTAAATTAATCCGAACCAAACGGGACGGAGAACCGACGTTTCTACACGAAATGGTTAGTAAGGAACGCTCCGGAAGCATCGGATGAATGACAAGTGTCATGCATCCAAGTGATGCTTTGGTTTTTGAGGGATTGCCATAAATCCCCGAAAACCAAGGAACACACACTTTTTTCATAGCATTTATTGCATAACACCCAACTACTTAAGAGCATCTCTCTCTACTTTCATCTCTCTAGCTTGGCACTTTTTATTCCCTAAAACTCCATACTTACTTAAGCATCGAGGGAAGATAATCAAATAGGATTATTCTCCTTTGTGCAGGTGCCAGAAGCTTTTCAAGCAGGAGGTCAGAGGTCCAGGAGTTAGTCCCACGTGCAATATGAGGTCAGCTCTCTCCGAGGTAGCATTGACGGGAAGCCTCACCCCTCTCTCAACCCAGAAGCTAGGGAAATATGTAGCCAGGCCACGTCATCGCCAATTTACTTGCTAAACATTTGGCGGCCGGTCTGTGGGGAGGAATCAAAAATGCTTCAGGAGATGACATGATGCACCACGTACGGACGATCACACCATCCATCCTCAGAGAAGGAGAGTAACCCAACGCGAGACGAACGCCGATCAACTCACATTTCCAAGTTGGGCCTGGAGGAAACAACTAACCTGTCGCTTCAGGACTTGGATAGTAGGTATTTTTACATGACACTCTCAAGGATGAATTCTCCAAGGGAGTGGACGAGATATGGGCTCGTTTCACCAACAGGACGAGCTTGAAGAGTGACTTGACGCTCTCCAAGCGGAGAATAGCCGCTATAGAACCTAAAAAATGTCTCCCAAAAGAGTAATCAAGTGATGAAACATACCGCGTCTCGCGATTTGTTTCGACTTAGAAAAGGATGCTTTGAACTCATAAAGTTGGAAATACGTGAGGTCATACTCGGAACTATTAATAGCAAGGACAAATAAAAGGGGCAAAAACATTTTCTTTTATTATTTAATTTATTTTTATTTTTAGGTTTTCTTTTCTATTTTTAGGATTTTATAAATAATTTATTTGGGATCTCCATAATTTCCACTTTTTCATCCACCTCTTTCACATTTTTTTGAGCTCACCAAGTATATTTTGGATTATTTTCTGATTTTTCACTAATTTTTCTATGATTTTTATAGTTTTTTATACGCAGAAAATACAAAAAAAATACAAATACACAAAAAATACCCCGAAAATACGTGGAACCTTCTAGAACCTCTAAAACTTTTTCTTGGAGAGCAAGGGTGTTTCTAGGATGCGTCGAAATCAGGCAAATCACGAATAAAATCGGGGAAATCAAAATATCCTTGTTTTTTGGAAAAAATATACGTAGCAAGCGCTGCGTTATACGCAGCTAGG